>JAZDUH010000483.1:210000-467749 GCA_036419115.1 Scarus forsteni | reverse complement strand
TTACAATACCAGTGACAACAAAAGCGAACCTGCTCTACATGAATATATCAATTCATAAAGAGAGCAGCTCTGATTGGATGGCTCCACAACTTATCCCACCACCACCAAGCTAAGGCAGCTGTGATTGGATGTCCCTCTGAACTCATCCAACCTTTAACACAACCAAAGTAGCTGTGATTGGATAGATTCATCACTTGTCTCTACTTCCTACATGACCATATTAGGTCTGATTGGATTAAGTCTGTCAGACATTTTTAGTTTATTCAGTTTATTTTGACCTGTGCCAAACAGTTGAGCTGGTAGTTAAAGGGTTAAAATGACACAGCCTGATCAGTGAGCCAATCAGAGGAGGAGTCCATGTGACCTGTGGTGGCGTAAAAGCCCTCTGAGTCGTCCAAAGAATCAGAAGAAGAATCAGAAATACTTTATTAACTCCCAAGGGAAATTTGCTTGTTTCAGTTTCTCTTCTACACAGTATAGCAGTCAGAAATATCAGATGAAGACATTAGAATAGATAGGAGTAGCACTGATTTAACTAATATGAAGTCAAAATAAAAATAAAATCAATACAACTAAAATGAAAACAAATGAAAAGAGCATGAAAATGAAGTGAGCAGGTTGCAACATGCAGAGCCTTGAAGCAATATCAACTTCCTTCTAAAGAAAACATCAATAAAAATGTGGTGGAAATAAGACTCTGAATGAGGTGGAGGAATACACAGTATTAACAATGAACAATATTTACACTAAAAATGTGAACACAGCCATGACAGGGAGAGCAGAGAGGACAAAGCAGAGAAGAGAAAGCATTTAACAACCAGAAAAAAAAAAAATTGTTTTTTGACCCGTCAGTGTGACATGGTGTGTCTTGAACTCAATCCTGGGACAGGGACCATTTCAGTTCACTAAAGACTGCCCCATGGGACTTTTTAAATGTATTTGTCAATTTTTAATGTGATCTTGGTCTGTTTTAACTGTTCCTTAAGGCTGTGAGAGGCTTTACAACCTGTGGGCTTCATTTCTGTTCTCTTTTTGCACTACAATGTAATTTACACTGTACTTTAAATGATGCACTGCTACACTGCACTAAAGCTCATCCTACGACTGGAACATTTAAACTACCTCACTGTACTTAAAAAACAGGATGGAAATATTATTTATTCTTTCTAAGAGTCTTGAGCTTGGTGAAATGTAATTTTGTTCTACTGTTTGCTGTTGATATATAGTTTTTATGACTTCTTAAATTTAAATTTAAGTGATGTTAAAATTAGGGATAAACCACAGTATTGAGATGATATTGGAATGAATGAATGAATGAATGAATGAATGAATGAATGAATGCTTTATTTCAGTTTAAAAACAAAAATAAAATCATGTTTTTACAAGAAAAGAAAACAGACAGCAACCAAAAAAGGAACAGGCTGAAGCCCCAAGGCTTATTTTTGCCTCTCCTGTACCATCATAGGATTAACTGAATAATTCACAATAAAACATCAATCACAGTACATTATTCCAAAACACGTGATAGCTTAAACTGAAAAATAGAATTCAATCAAATTTGATCATTTTAGATTTTAAAGTCTTCTTAAAAACTAACATAGAATTACACATCTTTATTTCATTGTTTAGTCCATTCCAATATTAGTATCAACCAATTTTAAAATATTTGCAGATATTTACAATCAACATTGTCATATGTGGGCCAAAATATGTCCCACATTGCTATACCATCACTTCAATGGTACATTTAGCATCAAGAGTTTCATTTTCCAAGAGTTAAATGTTGGTTTTCTTGTCATTTCAGCTTCTTGCACAAATAAAAAGTCAAGTCAAAGTTTATTTGTAGAGCACGTTTAAAAACAACCTCAGTTGACCAAAGTGCTGCACAGGGGTACAAAATAATCGTTCATACACTTCATACATAAAATTGTCACATTGAAGCAACAAGTCAGTTTTTGTGAAGTAAAGACTTTGTGCTCCTGTCAAAAATATAATTAGGAGTATTGGTGATAATGAGTTCAGAAATATCTGCAAATCAAAATATCATCAAAAATCACATATCTTGAAACACTTATTTAACAGTAAAGGCAGTTCTTCTAGTTTTCTTGAAGATTCTAAATCGAGGCAACTGGACTGTGTTCAGTTTTGGGAAGACGTTTCTCTTCTCATCCAAGAAGCTTCTTCAGTTCAAAGAGCTGGACAAGGTAGCAGATATTTATCTTGGTGGACTCATGGCGCTGGTTATGGCGACACGCAGCAGCAGTGTGTGAGACGCTCGTTGGCTGTGTTTTAAGCGTGTTTTATTTACTCCTTTTACTAACTCTTTTAACCACTTGTTGAAGACAATGGCGGCGGAGAATCACCCCAGTGTGGGGGGCATTATCTTCATTTTAACACTTTTATTCCACTTTTTACTTGGAGTATGTGAGAGTGGTAAACCTCACCAGTATAGCCGCGACTTCTTACTTCTGCTTCGTGAGTCCGGGATGGGCACCGTGGATCCCTCGACAGCTATTCCTCCGGAGATCAACTGGCTTTATCCCTTTACGGAGAACCGGAGCTGGTCGGACGGGCCGAGGCGTGCGAGGAAAAGAGGGAAACGCGGCGGACTGCGGCAGAGGCTCAAGCGGCAGGGCCACCGTCGGATACCTCTACCCACTGCCATCCTGGCCAATGTTCAGTCGCTCCGGAATAAAGTGGATGAGCTTCAGGGTAACGTCAAGTACCTGGCAGAGTACAGGGACGCATGCATCCTGGCCCTCACAGAGACCTGGCTTAAGGAGCAAGACCCACAGTCAGAGCTGGAGATCAACGGATTTGGAGTTCCCTTCCGTCTTGGCAGAGACCCCGCAGTGACCGGCAAGTCACTCGGCGGGGGGGTGTGTCTCTACGTCAATAAACACTGGTGTAATACGGTGATTGTCAGGGAGACACTGTGCACTAAAGACATTGAACTATTGTCCGTGTCACTGCGACCGTTCTATCTCCCCAGGGAATTTCCACAGTTATTTATTACTGTTGTTTATGTTCACCCGAAGGCTAATGCTGATGTAGCCACTCAGGCTATGCTAAAAACAGTGCAGCGGCTGCAGGGGTTAGCGCCGGATGCACCGCACTTCATTTTGGGTGATTTCAATCACTGCAAACCGTCAAAGTCCTTGGGTAACTTTTACCAATATGTGACGTGTCCCACTCGACATGGAAAGTGTCTGGACCTTTGCTTCGGATCCATTAAAGGAGCATATAGGTCTTTCAGCAGAGCTCCACTCGGTATGTCCGATCACAACATGGTTTATTTGGTTCCGTCCTACAAATCCGTCCTGAAGAGGAACAAGCCGGAGAGGAGATTGGTTCCGGTCTGGTCAGAGGAATCAATCTACTGCCTCCAGGACTGCTTCCAAAACACGGATTGGGAGTTGTTCATAAATGTTTGCGAGGATATTGATGATTTAACTGATGTTGTCTCATCATATGTTTCTTTTTGTGAGACCTCCATCATTCCACAGAAGGAAATTTTCCTCTATCCTAATAATAAGCCGTGGGTGACTAAAAGTGTCAAAACTGTGATTAATCAAAGGAACATTTGCTTCAATCAGGGTGACACTGTTAGATATAGGGAGCTTCAAAAACAGCTAAAGAAGGAGCTTAAAATTGCTAAAGGCAGGTACAAGGACAAGGTTGAGAGCATGTTAAGAGCAGGCAGCTCTCGGCCTGCATGGGAGGGGGTCAAATCAATGATGGGGATGCATTCTAAGAAGAGCCATGTCTCCCTTAATAGAATGCCTGATCTGGTGTTCTCAAATGAACTGAACAATTTTTACAACCGTTTTAACAACTGTAATTTTAGTGAGGAACTGTCTTTTTTCAAATGTGTTGTCTCCTCACAGAATAATGTTGTTGACAGGGGCAAAGTGTGTAAACTTTTCCGTGGAGTCAAGGAAAGGAAAAGCCCTGGCCCGGATGGCATTGGAGGGCGTGTTCTCAAGAACTGTGCTGACCAGCTGGCAGACATATTTACTTTTATTTTTTCAATGTCCCTCCAGCTTCATAAGGTCCCCTCACTTTGGAAATACTCCATTATTGTCCCAGTTCCCAAATCTGCATCCCCTAAATCACTAAATGATTTCAGACCTGTGGCATTAACCTCTCTAGTTATGAAATCATTCGAGAAAATTGTCAAGGAAACGCTTCTGACCTGTGTTCAAGACAACCTGGACCCACTGCAGTTCGCTTACAGATCAGGCAGAGGTGTTGAAGATGCATTAGCCACTCTTTTAAATCTTGTCTTGACTCATCTTGAGGGAGCCAAGACTTTTGCCCGTCTTTTATTTATTGACTTTTCATCTGCTTTTAACTGCATACAGCCACACATTTTAGCAGAAAGGTTGAGGGTATTCCACAGCATAGATCCTGGTCTAATAGCCTGGCTAATGGACTTTTTAACTGAAAGACCACAACGTGTGAGGGTCAATGGTGTTCTGTCAGACACTCTCGTCTCCTCCACTGGATCACCTCAGGGCTGCGTCCTTTCACCTCTGCTGTTTGTCTTGTACCGAGCAGTGTCGTAGCCAACATGTAGGGCGTCACATTCTGAAATTTGCAGATGACTCAGTAATCGTGTCCCTGCTGAGCAGTGACGACCCTGACCATGGCCCTGTAGTGAGGAATTCACAGACTGGTGTTCTTCATCTTTCATGTGCATCAATGTGTTGAAGACTAAGGAAATGGTGATAGACTTTCGAAAACAACTGTCAGCTACCCCTCCTCTTGTTATTGAGGGTCAAGCCGTCGAGCTGGTCCAGAACTACAAATATCTTGGCACTAACATTGATGACAAGCTGTCTTTGATTTCCATGTTGATGCTGTTTGCAAGAAGGCACATCAGCGCATGTATTTCCTTAGGAAATTGCGGAGTTTTTAATGTTGACAGCACTTTCATGAAAATGTATTATTCCTGTTTTATTGAGTCCGTTCTGACCTTTTCTTTCATTTGTTGGTACAGCTTACTTTCCCTCAAGAACAAAAACAGACTGCAGGGCATAGTGAGAGTGTGCAGCAAAATTGCAGGCATTGACCTCAACGATCTTTCTGATGTGTACAAGCTCAGGACCCTAAGTAAGGCCCGCTCACTCCTCACTGACCAGAGCCACCCCTTGGTTGGTGAGTTTGTGCTGCTCCCATCAGGCCGCAGGTACACCCTGCCAAGATGCAGGACTAATAGACTTAAGTATTCTTTTGTCCCTGCTGCCATAGGTCTTCTCAATAAGTGACTTACTAATCTGCTGTTCTGTTCTATTACTACTGTCCTCTGTGTAACATGTTGTTGTTACTGTGATTGTTGTTGACTGTTCTTGCTGACTGTAGAGCGATTTGCCCCAAGGGAACAATAAAGACTCCTTGAACCTTGAACCTTGAACCTTGGTGGAGAACGAAGACAACAACAACAGAAGAGGAGGAGTTGTATATTCTATTGTTGTTGTCTTCCTATTGATATTATATATTCGAGATACTTCAACTGTAAATAAATTAGTATATGTATGTGTAAAGTTATTTTCATCAGTTTAATACATATAATAATCAGTGTAATGAAAATAAAGCTCAGTCTTCAGCTGGTTGTTGGTGTTCAGATGTTCATCATCAGGTAAATAAAGACATGAAACATTTATTTTCTTGATTTGATTTGAATTCTTTCAGCCTGTTTTTGTTCAGAACAATCAGCTGTTCATAGGTGACATCAGCTGACTGATGATCAGCTGTTTCCTGTCAGCACAAACAGACGTCTCTTCAGGGGACGCTGCAGAGGACAAGACGTCTCAGGTCTTTGAATCACCTGCAGGTTTGGACTACAGACCACACAGAGACAACGAGGCACAAAACAATATCCAAAACCCAGGATAGGGGCTCAGTGATTGTGGTCTCTGTGGTGTGGAGGTGGATCAGTCCATCAGAGGAGACTTCATAGAAGGACAGAGATCCAGCAGGACAGTCCACATACACCCCTACTCTACCAGAGGGTGAAGAGGAGGAGGAGGAGGAGGAGGAGATGGATGTTTTTCTGTTATTGTGATAGAAAGAGTAATCACGATCAGAGCAGCTCAGACTCCAGGAATGATCATTCGTCCAAACCAACATTTAGCTCCATTTCCTTTCCTCCTGATTCTTCTGGAACTCACTGATACTTCAACATCTCTGCTCCACTGGACCTCCCAGTAACAGCGACCCAGAGCAGACCTGCACAGCAGCTGAGGAGGATACTCAAATCTGTCTGGATGATCACGATATGACTGAAACTCTCCCACCCATGTCACCGTCCTGTTGTCTTCAGACAGTCTGAGTTTTCTGTTCACTGTGTTTGTGTGCACCTCCAGCTCACAGGCATCTGGTAGAGAAGGAGAAACATCAGAGCAGCAGGTCATCATCTGATCATCTACAATAATTTTAATAAGGACCAGTGAACCACCAAAGTCTTCAGTCTGGACCAGAGAAGAGGACCTGGTCTAGTTATGGATCAGTGAACCACCACAGTCTTCAGTCTGGACCAGAGAAGAGGACCTGGTCTAGTTGATCAGACTCTGATAAATGCAGATCCTGAGATCTGGGTCATGAAGTGGACTCGTTAGAGCACCAGGCCATTTATTGAAATAAAAACACATGTTCAAAGAAAATAGTTGACATGTTTTCTTCCTTCAGTTCTGTCCAAAAATCTGAAATCCTGATGATTCTTGGATGTTGAACTCTTTCCATGGCGCTCACACACAGCACCCAGTGCTCTCTAACTTTCACACAGACACAAAGAAAAGAATCTTTTCCTCTAAGAAAGGATTTCCTCAAATAAAAGAGCCTGTGGCTCAAGTTTTTCTCTCTCAGTCTGAGGCATGTTGATGAACAACTCTTTTGATTTGATGGTATTTTTAATCTTGTTTTTTTGTGCAGGCTCAGATTTTGTGTCAAATGTGAGGACACAAAGGGTCTGGTGTCCAAATATTGACCCAGAAGAGGAACAAGCCCTCACTTATTAACAACATGTTCAATCCAAACTGTTTGAATCTCTGAATTAACCTCGTCCTTTCACAAATAGAAAATCCTGATCAGTGATTCTGTTTTGAACCCTTTCAGTCCCACTCACACTCAGCACACAACGCTCACTAAATTTGACAGAAAATAGAAAAACAGGAATCATTTCATCAACAAAGAGCCCGTGGGTAATGTTCTCTGTCTGTCTGTCAGCGTCTGGGACATGTCATTGATTCACTACTTTATTGATTTGAAGCTTTTTGTGTGCACAGGCTCTGATTTGAACTCAAATGTCAAACATGGAGCCAGAGCCCAAAAAGTGGAGCTGCCAGAATAACAGGCCAAAAAGTCTGACACAGTAGAGAGCAGTTTTCATCCAAATGACTTCAGTCTGTCAGTGACTTCTGTCCTGCTGATTATTCTCCATGTTCAAATCAATGATCACACACTGAACCCTTTGAGTTCCTCTCAATGTGAAAATCCTGGAGCCAAAGGGACAAATACATATTACCCATAATCCCCTGGGTTGGCCTGAGGCTCTCATGTACAGCTCACGTTCAGCTCATGGTGTGATGGAGCATTTCTCTGATCACACCAACACACCATCTCTGCTGATTTTTCTTCCTCATCTTCACTTTGATCATGTGACCTGTTCCTCAGACTAATGACCTCTGACCTTCATGTCTCCATGCTTTATCCTCCTGATGCTGTTTTATCTCTGGAGCTCTGACACAATCCTTCAGATGAAAAGTTGATGAGAGTAAAAAGTTGAATAATCATCATTAAATCAAAGATTAAAAACACTCACACTTCTTCAGACCAGGTCTCAGTCTGTGTGGTCCACCATGGTCCAACCTGGAGACAGAAACCAAAGCTGGGATCAGTTCTTCATTCATCAGGGTCCTGAGATAGCCTCCCTCTCCAGCCCACACCAATCAGGAGGTTTCTACAGAAAACCTTCCCCTCTGTCTCCATCCAGGGTCTGTCTGGGCTCAGAGCTCTGAGTGGATCCTCTTAACCAGGTCACACCGTGGTTTCAGTGGGACAGGCCCGTGGATGGCTCTTTATTTTCACACTTCTGCATCACAAACAGGATCTACGTGTTTACTTCTCCTCTTAGTACATGAGTGTGCGCTCATTTCCACGCACAGACCTGCGTTTATCAGTGTGAGCGTGGGCGGGGGAGACGCTGGTGTCCCACGTCAGGGTCTGAGCTGGTTAGACTCAGTCAGTGTGGACTCTCACTGCAGCCCAAATCTGTGAAGGAGGACCATCACATCATCCTGACTGTGTCTCTGTAGACTTCACAGCTCAACACTCACATGAAATATGATGAGCTCTAATTTCGTAGACCAGGGGCAGTTGCAGGCGCACCTGTCCTGTGCCGGCCTTCGCCGCCCGAACAGGGTGTGGCCAGTGCACTTTACAAATTTCCTGCAGTGACAAGAGAGGCACAGAGAAGTGCATCCACGCCTCCGTCCCTGCCCCTTCCATTTTGCACAAAACTGGAAGAAGAAAGTCGATTTGTAGCAGACCGTCTTCCCCTGAAACAACAAGCCGCACTGCGCATGCGCTGAGGCACGTAAACAAACTCTTGAGTTCAGAGGTCGGCGCAGCCACTCAGCGCTGTGTGGAGTGACACAGACTGCAATGCAGGAGTAGCAGGAGCGAATCATGATGGAATATTGGTGAAAAACATGAGTTTTTGGACGATTAATGCAGTTTTAGGAGCGGCGATCTATGCCCCGTGTGCTCCCATTATACGGATCTCCGCTGCTCGATTTTGGATCTAAATATCTCCCAAAGCACTGTTTGGGTCAGGAAAGCCTTCTGGGTGAGTATATTGCTCTTTTTCATTCTACAAACAATGTAAAAGCTGTAAAAACCGAACTTATCCTTAAGTGGTGAAAATGCACTGTATTTGCCCTTTTCTCCTTTTCGGCACTGCCATTAAAAAAGTCTGCACGCCACTGGAGTGGACGACAGAGTTAAGAACTATTTTCACAATTATAGAACAAAAATTTCCTCTGAAAAAATAAGCAAGAAGCCAAAACATACAGATCAGCCTAGAAAAAGGGCAATCCAGGTCAAACATAAGGCTGGATTTAAAGATCAAATCACTAATCAATCTCTGTTACCTCACACCTCCGATGATGTTAAATCATTGACCCCTCAGATAAATCTCCTCTCAGTCTCCATTAATACAAATTAAAATTAAGAATAAATCAGAGTTTGCAGCCACAGTCTGACTTCCTGTCCAAACAAACCAGTCTCCAGTCTCCAGTCTCTCTCTGCAGCCCTGACGTCTCTGACTCTCAGTCATCTCACTTTTCAGTCTGCTGAACATCAACATGTGATTCTTTCTTCTTCTATGGTGTCAATGTACCTCAGGATGTTCAGGCTGCAGCGTGGATCCTCCCGTCGAGCAGACAGCAGCTTCTCTCCTCGTTCTCCTGGATGATTGTAGCTCAGGTCCAGCTCTGTCAGAGAGGACGAGCTTAGAGCAGAGTCCAGAGACACACAGCCCTCCTCTGAGACCAGACAGCCGGACAGACTGCAGATAGACAGACAGACAGACAGACAGACAGACAGGTGAATCCAAAGTTTGACATCACAGGATCAGGTCCAGAATGAAGGCCTGTCTGTGGTACCATCAGTCTCTACAATAGTATGGGAGGAGGAGCCTTGAACCATCAGGACCTTTAAAGTCCTCTATAGTCCAGGTCCAAGAGGGAGACCCCCTCTCTGAGAGCAGGCTGAAAACCACCTCTTTGTCTGATAAAGCTTAGATCAAGTCGGGCTCCTCAGGGACTGGGCTGAAGACCACATACTGAAGGACTCTGTCCTAGTTTGGTTTCTGTAAAATGATGAATGGTTTGGATGTGCTGCTGATTGATGAGTTCATCATTTCAAAGACAGACATGTTCTGCTTGAACAGCTTTGACCCTCCTGAAAGGCCTCAGAGCTGTTGGTCTTTCCCTGCAGAGTTTTTAGAGGAACCAGATCCACCCTGAGGTTAGCTGTCTCTCCTCTGACCTTTAACCTTCAGGGAGACTGAGAGGATCATGAGGATCATCTCCTTCCTGAATGTTTCAGATGATGGTCACAGCTTTGATTCGAATTTCAAAGATGTTAACAAGTTAACTGAGGTTAGAGAGCAGAGTCACGTCTCAACCACGCCTCTAATCACCTGACAAGACATATACCTGGATAACCCATCCAGCCTAGTCAGTCTCAGATCTCTCAACCCACCCACCCCTTTTCTTATTTCTTCACGACTTCTCTCTTTCTTTCAAATGCAATCTTCTCCAACCTTTCATTCTAGGTACAGTCCGGGAGTCCAATATCACCTCAGGCAAAATAAAAAAAAAAACGCTGAGACTGAACCCCCACACTGAGTCTCCCTCTGCCCAGCATCCGGCAGACCCGCCAGACCAGCCTCCATACAACATCCTCCATTCATCTTTATCCCTTCCCTCAACATTTATTCAGTATTTACTCATTCATTAAAATCTTTTGCTTCAGTTGGAGCAGATTGGCCGTGGAAAAGGTCACACAGGCTGTCAAGTCCCTTCAAAAAACAGGAAAACTTCTGTTTAATATGATAAGCCACAAGAAAGTGTTCCTTATCCAAATATGGTGTTGTTATTCTGATAGAAGTTTGGATGAACTGTTTCTGCTCAGGCAACGAGACCTGCTAAGGACAAAAACAACCATCTATTTACTTTCCCAGAAAGGGAGTGTTGATCTGTTAAGGATGATGTTTTCCAAATGTCCAAGTTTGGAATCACCCACGAGGGTCTAATGACGCACGTGCACTCTATTTAATGTGGAAGACTGTAAGAGTCGAGTCAGACCGTCTCATATGCTTGTTTGAACATTGTTAATGTCACTGCCTCACATTAAAAAAGGCCTCACCAGTCTGAAGAGTCGAAGCTGCGTCTGCGTCTTTTTGTTAACCCTTTTGAACAGGGCAAGACGCTGTAGTGTAAAATTGTCATGCCCTGCTAGAATCATCGCCAATGGGGTTTTCTATGTACATGTTTTATTATAATTTCTTTCTTTATGTACTCCTAGTGATGGAATGATTAATGATGGTAAATTGGTCATTTTAATAACTGTGAGCATCTGTCTGTTTAGAAGCAGCGGGAAGATGAGTTATGAAGTATTATACTAATGCAGCAGATGTAACAGTTGCCATATTAATTTATTTTGCATAATGTTGGGCTTTTTACTGATCAAGGAGAGTTTTTCCTTATATGTTGAATCTTAAGTCTTTTATTTTGGTCATGACACAGCAGCCATTTTATTATTCTTATATTTGCATTATAAGTTTAGTAATTTTATATATATCATTCACACAATAGTCTTACATACTATTAACAGATTATCACCCACACCATAGAGCATAAATACATGTCTGATAGAGTCCATTGCTTACAGTCACAATTACTAAACAAAAGATAAGTATTTTAAAGCGATTGTGAGGAGAATCTATTACCGGTGACATTAAGACACCGCTACTCATGAGCACGCGCAGCGACTGTCGTAATGCCGCGTTCCAGTAACCTCGGAACTGGGAGTGACATCATCTCTGACTTTTCAGCGTTCCAGTTGAAGTTGGAAAAAACATGCAGATCTACCAGGCTATTGTTAGCTGTTGTTAGCACGCCCTGCGTTGTATGAAGAATGTGATTATCACTATGGCAGCAATTTTGTCAATATAAGTCTAACAATACTATGTATACAGCTGATCTAGAGCAACACATCCCCGTCAGAAGTGCAAATAAATGGATTATTACAGGAGCTAAATAACTGTTCACACTGGGGGCATCTATCTTCCATTGTCAACTCGGGGGTGGCGAGGTTTCACCGAGTTCTCAGAAGGAAATTCCGACTTCAGGGGGCGTTCCAGTTGCAGTTTCCTACTCGGAACTCAAAAATTCCAACTTCTGACTACAACTGGAACGCACCACAAGCCAAAGCATGTACTTGTTGTGATGCTAATAAAAATGCAGCATGGACCTTCCTCAGAACTCTGTATTTGTTTATTTGTTTATTTAAAAGGATCCCCATTAGTTGCTACCAAGGGAGCAACTAGTCTTCCTGGGGTCCTACAATCAACAGTCATACATAACTGAAACATTAAGAGACAGCAAACACTTTATAATAATACAATCAAACCCCCCAACCCCCCCACCCTCAACACACATACACATCAATAAGTTATCATAAGTATCAAGATGTCAGAGAAGCAATTTAATAAAAGAAACAAAGAAAGCCTGGCTTCACCAAAAATATGATTTTATAGCAGCTAATTCTATAATTTAAGTTCACAGTAATAAATTGTATCCATCCCTAGCTTAATTTGTAGTATTGACAATTGTTTTGTGAAAACAAAAAAACAATTGAGAAGTAGATTCACATTTACTGATGATTCATCAGTAAATAAAACAATAAAACTCTACTTGAATGGAACGAAAAGGGGGCGGGAACAACCGCACTTGTATTGCTTAACAACTTCTTTTTCAACAACTTACAGGATGCAAAGCGCGTGGTAATGTATCTCTTTCTCGTTATGTAGCGGTAGTTTTTGATGTGTGACAACAAGCAATTTTTGGAAAACTTAGTATCGTAGTTTTGTCGCCGGCTATATATCTTTACGAACAGCCCGGTGCTCTAAGACGTGTCCGAAAAATATAAATTTGCTCTAGTTTTAATTGTCTTGTTCCCGAAGTTGAGTATCCAGGCCAGTCCAGCCCTGTCCGACTCGACCACGAAGCTAAGGAATAGCATTTATAGATAACCTATTTTGATGCTATAAAACTCATCTTAAAGTGTGTATTTCCATCAGGCATATATCTAAAAGGGAGACTTTTTTGTAATTACTGAGAAACTTCTCACAGTTCCTCAAGAATGTATATACTGTACTCAGCAATTTCCCTGCAAAACAGCTCAGGCTGTACTCAGAGAGGGACAGGAAAGCATGACCATATTTGGGCCTGAAGGGGAAGCCATTTTGGATCATTTCAGCCATTTTGAGCAGACCATAAAATAATGACTGTAATTCCTCACATTTTAACTTAATGGCCAACATTAATAAATGTTGGACTCCATGGGAGTGTATTTAGGCCTATAAGAGGGGAAATTACACCTTAGTAATGAAGAACCAAAAGAATCTGAGTATCGAATGCAGATGGGGAGGAACCTTCTGGAAGACGGGTGAATTCCCCCATCAGGCGATATAATACGCATACATCAACTTGAGCTTTTGTTGTTTTGGGGCGTCCCGACACAAAGCAACTCCCGTTTCTTATTGTTCACCTAGTGTAACTATAATAAACGGCGTTTGTCAAACTTGGAATTTGCCTGCGTTCATGCTTCTTTGACCCGCGAGAACACACATTTGAACTAGACCTTATTTACGCCAGTTTTATCTTACCTGCCATTTCTGTGCAGAAGTTAGGAGCCAACTCATTTGATATTTAATGATGTCTAGCAGGACACAGCAACGCCAACACTTCACATTGTTGTGGCGGGATCCATGCTAGTGAAACATTTTTATGTTTACCTGAGAGTCTCCAGTCTGCAGTGTGGACTCTTCAGTCCATCAGACAGCAGCGTCACTCCTGAATCCTGCAGGTCGTTGTTACTCAGGTCCAGGTGTCTCAGACAAGACGACTGTGAGCTGAGGACTGAGGACAGAGCTCCACAGCTTCTCTCTGACAGTCCACATCCACTCAGCCTGAAAAAGATTCACAACAACCTCATAAATAAAACCTCAGACTTTGAAGTTCCTTTATCTCTGTCATAGTCCTTATTACACATCCGTGTGTTCAATATAGGGGTGGGCAATATGGCAAAAAATATCATATCACGATTTTTAGAAATAAATTCCTGATCACAATTTAATCATGATTCTTTTTTACTTTGATTTTTCTAGACTAATTTGCATGTTGACCATTTTTTCCCTATGTTTAACAAATAAAACATGTAAAACCCTAAAAGAAAAAAAAGACAATTAAAGCCAAATAAACTTTCTGAACAGGTTTTAATATAAATAGTGCAGATTTTATAAAAATGTGCAATAAATGGCAACATAAAAGGTAATGAACAACAAAACAAATGTTACCTAACTGCAATGTCTATAACCTCATTGAATAATACAGCTGCTTTAGAACAGATTTTTGTTCAGAAATCATTAAGCTTTTATCTCCTTTTCTCTTTCCACCATGGCTTCACGCTACATAACCAAACAGGAGATACTACCATGCACTGTGGGTAATGTGTTACAATTGACTAGTCGGGTCAGCGTCAAAGTCTCTGTGCCCACACAGACGATCTGACAATCTTTCTGCTTTATGAGATCATCCCCACATTATAATCCTTAATGATTTAATATCGTCAAATCGAACATCCCTAGTTCAATATCTGTTTTAATCTCACCTGAGAGTCTCCAGTCTGCAGTGTGGACTCCTGAGTCCATCAGACAGCAGCGTCACTCCTGAATCCTGCAGGTCGTTGTTACTCAGGTCCAGGACTTTTAGAACAGAGGACTGTGAGCTGAGGACTGAGGACAGAGCTCCACAGCTTCTCTCTGACAGTCTACACCCAATCATCCTGAGAAAGACCTTTGGTCAGTTTCACAAACATTCAAAAAGTTGACCTCTGATCTAGGTCAGCCACAATTATCTCCTGTAATTGGAGCTTTATTTGTCATCTGTTGTTTAAGCCATATAAAACAAAGTTGAACAAAGTTAAAATGAACAAAAGTAAACACTCTAGAAATTTGGTGCACCTCAGAATTAAGTTTTCAATGTAAAGGGGGTTTTGAATGTTTACCTGAGAGTCTCCAGTTTGCAGTGTGGACTCTTCAGTCCATCAGACAGCAGCGTCACTCCTGAATCCTGCAGGTCGTTGTGACTCAGGTCCAGGGCTCTCAGACCAGAGGACTGTGAGCTGAGGACTGAGGACAGAGCTCCACAGCTTCTTTCTGACAGTCCACATCGACTCAGCCTGAGAAAAGAATCAGAAAAACATAAAGAGCAAACAGTTAATGATCAATCTTGTAAAAACACAGAAATCTGATGTGACCTGTGCAGGTAGGTGCACCTACAGAGCTTTGCTGGAGGCTTTGACCACTGGCAGCAGCCTCAGAAGAGCCTCCTCTGGAGCAGAGTATTTCTTCAGGTCAAACACGTCCAGGTCCTTCTCTGAGGACAGTAAGATGAAGACCAGAGCAGACCACTGAGCAGGAGACAGTCTATCTGTGGAGAGACGCCCTGATGTCAGGGCCTGTTGGATCTCCTCCACCAGAGAACGATCATTCAGTTCATTCAGACAGTGGAACAGATTGATGATCTTCTCTGCAGACATGTCCTCACTGATCTTTGACTTAATGTACTCAACAGCTTCCTGATTGGTCTGTGATCTACTTCCTGTTTGTGTCATCAGACCTTGTAGAAGGTTTTGATTGGTCTGCAGTGAAAGACCCAGGAGGAAGCGGAACAGGTCCAGGTGTCCGCTTTGGACTCTGTAAGGCATGGTCCACAGCTCTCTGGTACAGCTGTGTGATTGTAGATGTGTTGGAGGTTGATGGGTCTTCTGCCATCAGATTGACTCCAGAGTTGATGAAGGTCAGATGGACATGAAGAGCAGCCAGGAACTCCTGAACACTCAGATGGATGAAGCAGAACACCTTGTCCTGGTACAGTCCCCTCTCCTCTTTAAAGATCTGTGTGAACACTCCAGAGTACACTGAGGCTGCTCTGATGTCCATGCCACACTCTGTCAGGTCTGGTTCATAGAAGATCAGGTTTCCTCTCTGCAGCTGCTCAAAAGCCAGTTTACCCAGAGACTGGATCATCTCCTGCTCTCTGACTCCAGTGAGGATCAGTCTCTGCTCCTCCATCATACTTGATGCTCTTCACTTTGGACTGAACCACCAGGAAGTGGATGTACATCTCAGTCAGGGTCTTGGGCAGCTCCTTCCTTGCTGGTCTTCTGAAAAAGGTCCAGGTAGTCGATGTATGTCTTGGGCAGTTTTCCTTCCTCTCTGGTCTTCTGCACATGGTCCAGGACTGTGGCAGTGATCCAGCAGAAGACCGGATGTGGCACATGATGTGAAGGCTTCTGGACTTCTTGATGTGGAGATGATTCTGTTGGCCTGCTCCTCATCTCTGAACCGCTTTCCTGAAGTACTCCTCCTTCTGCTGGTCAGTGAACCCTCTGACCTCTGTCACCATGTCAACACATCCAGGAGGGATCTGATTGGCTGCTGCAGGGCGTGTGGTGATCCAGATGTGAGCAGATGGGAGCAGGTTCCCCCTGATGAGGTTGGTCAGCAGCACATCCACTGAGGTGGACTTGTGACATCAGTCAGGATTCTGGTTTGGTGGAAGTCCAGAGGAAGCCGACACTCATCCAGACCATCAAAGATGAACAAGACCTGAACTCCTCAAACCTGCAGATTCCTGCTTCTTTGGTTTCTCTGAAGAAGTGATGAACAAGCTCCACCAAGCTGAACTTCTGCTCCTTCAGCAGATTCAGCTCTCTGAAGGTGAATGGAAACATGAACTGTATGTCCTGGTGGGCTTTGCCTTCAGCCCAGTCCAGGGTGAACTTCTGAGTGAGGACTGTTTTACCAATGCCAGCCACGCCCTTCGTCATCACTGTTCTGATTGGTCCATCTTCTTCAGGTGTTCCTCTAAAGATGTCTTCTCCTCTGATGGTCTTCTCTGGTCTGTGTGGTCTCCTGGATGTGGTCTCGATCTGTCGGACCTCATGTTCCTCATTGACCACTCCAGCCTCTCCCTCTGTGATGTAGAGCTCTGTGTAGATCTGGTTCAGCAGGGTCAGGGTTCCTGCTTTAGCGATCCCTCAAACACGGTCTGGAACTTCTGCTTCAGGTTGGACTTGAGTTTTCCTCGCACACTGAGGCGTCAGATCCTGAAGGAAAAACCAACAAATGACATTAAAGTCTGGATCCTGACAAAGTCCTGACATCACAGAGGGGCTGCTCACATCTTCTCATTTCACCAAAAAGTGTTTTTATTTAAACCTTGTGATTCTGAATATCATATTGAAGAAAAGATATTAATAGTCATACTTACAGCTTAATTTGTGAAGTACTATTAAAACAAAGGTTTTTAAAGTGCTTTGAAAAAACAGCCAGGAACATATAGAAGACAAAGCAGAAGAGTCTTAGCACAAAAAGATCAAACCAACAAAAAAGCTCAATTTTAATTAAAGAACTCACAAACACACAATGACAGAATTAACAAAGCACAGTATGAACCAAGAAGAGAGAGCAGCAGCATTTCTGGAGTCTTTTAATATTAAACCGCATCTTATCTAATTAATTAGACCAAAAATATATTGTTTTTTGTACCATTTTGCATTGTGACTCAGTCAGTGTCAGGCGTCCAGCCAATGATACAATAAGGTTCACTTACGCTATGCAGCCAATCATACACATTGACAGTGCTTGCATACGTGCCCTGTTCAGTGTTTCCCCTAGGTTCATTGCCTTGGAGCAGGGGGGCGGGGTGGGGGGCTTGGGGTTGGGGTTGAGGGTGCTGGAGGGAGTGTGATCCATCAAAAATGCTACGTAATATAATAATTAAAGAGCATTTACATCTGAAAAAATAGTGAGCACTGATTTTTTTTCATTTTTGGCAATGGAGCACTTTTTCATACAATACAACTACAACATTCTCAAAAAATTTAAATACACTGAAATACACTGCATAAAGTATAAAAAGTATGAAAAAAAACAGGAAGAATGTAACATTTCATGTAATCATGTAAGCTCAGCAGGTGGAGAGAAGATGAATCATACTTAATAAAGTTATAGCAAGTGACGGACAATAAGGAGAAACTACATGCTGAAATTTTCCTACACAGCTAGCTGTGCTTCTCTTCTTAGGTAAGGGCACTTGGCTTAAAAATGCTGAGACTTTTGCTTGGGGAGATTGCTTGGTCAGGTTCTGGTCATTCATTCATGTTTTTTTTTGTTTGTTTGTTTTGTTTTTTACCATGATGGTCGCTCCTTCCTCCGCCGCCTGAGTGTGAGTGTGTGTGTACATGTGAGTGTGTCTGTGTCTATATACTCCCTTCACACAGCCGCGGAGACTCGCCGCCTCAGTCATTTCAATGAGAGGGACAAATTTTCAAGATCCGCCCTGCCCCGCCCGCCCTGCCCGGGGCATACAAACCTGCACCGCACCCGAACCGCAAACCCGCGCATCAGCCCGATTAGTACCGCAACCCGATCCGACCCGTTGAAACACGACCCGCAGCCCGACCCTTAACCTTATTTAAAGTAATCATTTTGGGTCATATTGTCTGAAAATTGAACGGTATATCACCATAGTTCAGATGCCAGTGAGTAAACAACGCACCTGAATGAAGCAACTCTTCCAATAAAAGCCTGACTTCAGCTCCATCATCAACCCTCTGTGATCTTCTCGCATACAACTGTAAAATCAGTCATTTTTACGTTTAATGCTTTTAAACTTTTAATCTCTTAAAAGGACCTTTACATGTAATAGTAGACTTACTTTCTGTCCAGACTTAAGCGTAGCTCAGCAGGTACGAGCCGTGTAGGGTGGCCATACGTCCGGATTTAGGCGGACAGTCCGGAAATTTAATGCCTTGTCCGGCGTCTTGGCGCAGCCTCAAGCGGACGCTTACTATCCTCCTTTTGGAGTTGAACACAACACTGCATATCGTCCAATGGTGTAAGGCCCAGACTGTACATCGGAGAACCGGGAGATTTTTTCTTTTTCGTTTTAGACTTTTAAATTACAGTCCAAAAAGTGCATTCATCGCGTTAGTTTTTTCTCCTCCTGCGCTGATGTGTGCTCATGCCGCTGTGTGTGTGTGTAACTGAGGAGCACACACTCAACAGTGCTGTCTGAAGCATAGCGTGGCGAGAACAAAGTTAAAACAGCAGTGCACTGACATAGATTGTGTAACAAAGTGAAGAGTTCCCACTCCGCTCTGTTCTCACTTGCTAACAGCATGGTCACAACCTTACAACCAGCTTACAACTTACGTTTTTATTTTATTGTATTTATTATTTTATATTAATTTTGATGTGTCAAACTAAAGCCCGCGATCCAACCCGCATGTTATTTTTTCCACCCAGATCTGAACCCGGGAAAAAAAAAGTTTTTAAAAACCACCCGCAAATCAGCTGTTTTTGCGGGTACTCGTAGGTACCCGACCTAGTGCAGGACTCTGGCTCACATTCTGGTCGCATAATGAGTTTGGGAATTGGAAGGAAAGGGCCCTTCACAGGGTTGATATTTTCACTTTTTAGATGAAACATACAGTGAAGAGGTGGATCTCTACAGCTCTATGCTGAGTAAACATTCACCATGTTAAGTCATTATGACCAAGATCTCAGAAATATTAACCACTTTAATTTGCTTATTAAAAAATCAAAGGAAATAATTTTTGTGCAAAGAGAGATGGGAAAAAAATGTTTTCAACATCAAATAATAATAAGAGCACTGGGAGATCACACATCCATAAATCTTAACTCACTGTTTCCCATCATAACATGTAAGTTGTTTTCTACATAACTCAAGTCAAATGTTCATCATAGGACAACCCCCAAATTATCTGCTAAGATAACAAGACATGTCAAGATCCTGAGAGCACAGAAAATATTTACTCGATACAGCACACCAGAGGAAAAAACAAAAACTGTATTGAAGTTTGTCCGCTCAGGGCCTCTGAACACTGAAGACATTTTTGCCACATTTTTATTTGATTTATACACCGTTCACTGAAAATAGCTCTGAGACCCACTTTAGGGCGTTGACCCACAGGTTGAGAACCACTGCACTAACAGACTGCATTTGGAGCTTGATCCTTCAGATTGCTCTGATATCATGGAGAATAAGTGACGCAGGAAACCGCAGGATGAGTTTATCATTTAGATAAGGTGAAAACAGAGCTGGACTGCTCAGGAAAGTTGAGTTTACGGTAAACACAAAGTGATTCAGGACCGCTGTCCCGTGTGCTGTGCGTCTTTACGCTCACCGGCACCGTGAGGAGCTCTTCGTGCTCATATCTCCACGCTCTCGTGCTTGTAAATGTTTTTATTGAAGTCAAGGCTCCTTCGGGCGCGCGCACATGTTGGCAGTTCATGGATAATCTTTGGCATTTTTTCCTGTTCATACCCTTCACCCCGTCTATGTTTATGTTGCGCTCTGATTTACTGAGCATCTCGGCGCTTTGAGAGCCATGCAGGCTGTTCATGATAAAATGCTCTGTCGCCCGTGGTGTTACTTGAACTGATTAATTAATTGATTTGACTAAGCCGGAGGCTCCGGCCAGCTTTAACCCCTGGTCATCTATGTTGCTGTGGTACCTGTGGCTGTCGCTCCTGGTGAGGTCAATGTGTGGGAGAGACGCACGACGCTATGTGACCTGGGTCACGACAAGCTAAAAAATGTTTCTTTCTCCTGGCTCCTGTTCTGGCCTCCTCTATCCAACCTCAGCGCCACCTATTTTTTAACTCCTGCTTCCCATCTTGAGGTTTCCACACTGGTTGTACATGTTAGCAGTATACGGCAAATCTGCTCTTCAACGCTAACGCTGTCCAAATGTTGAAACCTTAAGACCCGCCCTTCTCTGCCCTGATTGGCTAGAATACCTTGGTTACCTTGAATACCATTGGTAGTTGGAACTATCACATTAAACGACTGGTTACAGATTTAAAAAATAATTTTAAAAATCACCAAAATATTCATACGCTGGATTTCCGGCACCGTGCCGGAGGTCTTCAAGCCCTGCAAAACACTAGTCGTATATATTAAATACAGGGAGGAAAATGATGTCAACTATAAAACTGTGTTTGGTGGCATCATCCAGCTGACAGCATGAACTGCTCAGGATATTGTGCTGGCAATAACTCAGTTTTACTCCAAACATGGACTGGACATGCAGAGAATGGTGATGCTGACCTCCGATGGTGCCTCAGTAATGTTAGGAAAACACAACAGGGTTGCAGCTTTGTTAAAGCACCAAACACCACACATAACTGAACAACATTGTGTGGCCCATAGAGAGGACTTGGGCATTGATGATGCCTGGAAAAATGTACCTTTGATGCGAGATGTGGAAACTCTTCTTAGAACTGTGTATTCCACTTTCTCGGTCCACTGTGAAGAGGGGCAAAATGGAGGACCTAGCAAAGATTCTTGATGAAGATACACTGTCATTCAGGCCTCTGAAGCGAAGTGCGATGGCTGTCACGGCACCAAGCTGTCAATGCTGTTCTGAGGAACTACACTGTGCTTCAAGAATTCTGCAAAAGAGAATTCACTGAAAACAGAGATCCAGTGGCCAAGTACTGCTGAAAATGCTGAGTGATTCAAAGTTCAAGGTTACTGTCACTGCTCTGGGAGATGTTTTGGGTGAGCTAGCACAACTCTGCCTCACTTTACAAAGATGCAACCCGACTGTGATAGAAGGACACTGCTTTGCTAGAGCAAAGATTGAGAAGTTGCGTTCCCAATACCTGAAGGAGAAGGATGTACAGTGGAGTGACCGTGTCAAAGAGGCAATGGGGACCTCATCAGCTGATAGCAGAAATACTGGTGAGATTACTCTTTTCATTAGTAAGCTCTGTGATCACATGGATGCTCGTTTTCCAGAGGATGAATTAAAGGAGTGGTCTGCATTTGACATTCAAGCACTGAGCTCAGACATCAGTTTTGACTATGGATTAGCAGACATTGCCACACTGGCAAAAGTATGAGGCCATTCTCCACCACCCACAGTCTATGGAGGCCATTAACAGTCAATATGCCAAATTAAAGTACAAAATGAAGCAAAAACTTAAACAGGGTCAATCAGCACATTCTCAGATATGGTTGCTGCAGCACTTAGATGTGAGGAGCTAAAGGAGATCTCACAGCTTGTGGATATTTGTGCTACATTTCAAGTTTCCAGTGCAGATTGTGAAAGGATTTAGTTGAATGAACCGTATCAAAACAGCATCCAGAAATCGTCTTGAAGTGGCACATTTGGACCAGCTGATGCGCATAAAGTCAAGGCAAGAAGCAGATGAAGCCATCAATCTGGACAAAGTGTACAACCATTGGAGAAGTAAGAAGGACAGACGAGAAAAATAAGGTACAATTTAAGTCAGATTTGTGTATATTCTGGTGGCATTTAGAAATGCTAATACAATTAGAGTAATTAGATATTTTACAGACAAAGAGTTACAGGAATTTACACTGTATCACGAGCAACAGCACACGTCATTGTGCAAAATGAGAATGTGTTCATGTGAACAAAATGTTATGTCTGAAAGGTGAATATATGTTTCATTTATTCTAAAACAGGACCCTAAGCCAGGCCACAACTGGACCTCACCTAGGCCAAAGCAGGACTCTTCCCAGGACTCTCACACATATAAAATACTACCAGGCTTGGGGAGTAACAGATTATATGTAGCGTTACGTAATCAGGATACAAAAAAAGGTAATTGTAATCTGTTACAGTACAGAAAAAAAAAGCAGCGTAATCAGATTACTATATTTGATAAAAACAGGGATTACTTAGCAGGATTACGTTTTAAAATCAAATGGGATATACTATGATGCAGCAGACACATGCTTAGTGAGCAGGCATTTGCGACACTTTTCTGACGCAACACCACAACAAATCAACACGTGAGGCAACCACCTGCATAGCAGGCCGTACAGTCAACTGTGTAAACTATGGCTGCTGCCGGGAAAAGAGTCGTTCACTGGAAACTGCGCTATAATTTTGAATTAAAATCACAAAAGGGAGCAACATAATAGTGCAGTGCAAATTATGCCTCCCAGCTATCAAAAACTTTCAACATCCAGGGACTCTACATCCAACCTGAAAAACATCTACAGGTACGAAGACAAACTGCTGACGTTCTTTCATGTGGCGTCTAATAACTATAACAGTTATAATTATAATTATATCAATTTACAATTTTATTATTGCTGCAGTTACTGTTGTTATAGCCCATGATCTAATTCATGAATACAGCTGAATAGTTCATAATTAAGTTAACTGATTGTTCATTTTTTTGCTGTGTATTTTCCAGTGGGAACATCAAAGTCACTTACTTCTGACCAATGAAGCCACTGATTGTTTCGAGACAGTGTACCTGGACAAGGACAGGTGGCCCTCCCAGTCAAACAGATGAAACTTGACCTTGGACACAGAACATCCCAGAGTACAGTCAGTAGACTGATATTTGAATTTGTAATAGATGATGTTCAGTCTTTCTCCTTGGTTGAGCAGCCTTCATTCAAAAAGCTCATCGAGGAATCAGTGGTGGCAAAACAGTCATGTGCAGAAAGACGCTAGTCCAGCGTATTGAGAGAATTTGCTGCCATGAAAAAACCTTGACTGCAACACTTCAGAAAATGACAAATGTGTGCACAACAGCGGACTTGTGGACTGCACATCACAGAAGCTTGTTTGGTATGCCATTCCACTGGATTGAGGAGCAGACTACGGAGAGGAGGTCTGCAGCCCTGGCCTGTGCACGAGTGAAGGGACAGCCTACTTTTGATGTCCTTGCTGCAAAAATTTGTGAAGTACATACAGAATACAAAATACAACACAAAGTAAGGGCCACAGTCACAGACAATGGGAGCAACTTTGTTAAGGCCTTCCGTGAATTTGAAAGAACTGAGGAGGCAGTACCAGATGAGTTGGATGATGGAATAAGGTTCCTGGATATGGATACCCTTCTGGAGATGGAGGGAGATGAGGTGCTTCATTTTTTCCTCCCCCCTCATCAAAGATGTGCAACACACATGCTCAATCTTATTGCTACCAATGAAGTGGATAAAGCAGCATCAAAAGGGCCATCCCGGTAAGTGTACCGAAGTGCAATGGGTAAGTGTGCTTCTGTATGGAACAAGGCACACCGGTCATCAGCAGCTGCAGAAGCAGTTTAAGATATTGCGAACATGAGGCTTTCTGTTCCATGTGTCACAAGATAGAGCTCTGAATATATAGCCATTTCCAAACTGACCGGACTTACAGAAGAACAGCTGGATGACATTTGTGGAAGGCTTGGAGTAACCAGGCTACACCCTCACGAGCTGGCTTACAGCTCGTAGGAATCATAGACTGTAAAAAACATGGACGCCGTGATGCTGGGCTCAAATTGAAGCCTCCACTGCTCCCCCTGGTGACTGGCTGCAGTATAGGTCAAATTTCCGTCTCCCCCATTCATCTGGACGGGCCGAAGTGAAACTTCAAAAAATTAATACACCTCATAGAAATATTTCTCCCATCTGTATGCTGTGGTGACATTAAAGTTTTATTGGGCTGCGTGTTCTCCAAGTCCTCTTTTGTCTGAAAAGTTTCTTTTTTATTAGTTATTAGAGTTTAAAAATAACCGCGGTTTACGGCAGTTTCACAATGATTGTGTACGGCGTATGCTGAGGCGTGTTGCGACCGTTTACGACAGCTGCGTCCGGATTATGGCCCAAATTCTCTACTGGTTGCACAATGGCGCCCTGACGAGGATATTTTGGCTTCAAGTCCGTTACATGGCGGAAGGCGGAGCCACGCTATCCAGTTCTTATAATACATCCATGGTAGGAATACACAGCTGCGTTACAGCCACTTGCACAATCCATTGATCTTCTACAGGGGGAGAAGAAGTGCTATCTTGGTTTCCTCATTCCAACCATCTTAAGCCTCAACTCTAAACTCTCTGACAAACTACTGCATGCGATTTGCACAGCAGACATCATCACTGCAGTCACTGAGGCACTTGGCAGTCGCTTTGGTGCCATGTTGAGCAGCCATGAAGCAATGATGGCAGTAGCCACCATGCCAAAATTTCGCTTGTGTTGGCTCCTGCAGAGAAGAAGAAGGATATGTGCAAAAAAATGGTGCAGGAGGCAACATCTTTGCAATCCAGTGCACCTGTTGCAGCTGATAGGGGTTGCTACAGCTCTCATGAGACTGAGGATTAGATGAGGAGTTTTTTTATTTGTGAAGAAAAAAAGACTGATGCAAGCACAGCTGAAGAGGAGGTATGGCGGTACCTTGATGACACTGTGAGGACCATGGATTCCCTGCATGCATTTCCCTTGGTTAAGCAGCTCTTCATAAAGTACAATACTACACTGCCTTCTAGTGCCCCAGTTGAACGTCTGTTCAGCTATGGAGGAAACATACTTACCTCATCTCGAGCAGAATGTCTGGCGACCACATGAAGCAAGTCCTCCTCCTTCGTTATAACAGAAGGTTTTGCCCAAAGTTGGCTTTTGATTGAATGTAGGCCAACAGTTGGAATTCACATTGGTAACCACTGATAACTAGTGCATACCAAACTCAACTGCAGCTGTGAAGGCAGATCATGCTCTTTTATGATGTAAACCTTTCTGTGTTCTTAAATTTTTAAGTAAGATTTTAGAGAAACTTGTTTTTAACCAATTACAGGATTTTATGACAACTTTATCCATTGGTGAAATGTATCAGTCTGGCTTTAGGGCTGGCCACAGAGACAGCATTAGTTAAAATAGTGAATGATCTCAGATCAAACATGGATCAGAAAATGCTCTCTGTGCTTGTGCTGCTTGACCTGAGCGCAGCATTTGACACTGTAGACCACCAAATCCTTTTAAATAGACTCAATGGTTTTATTGGAATTTCTGGCACTGTTTTTAATTGGTTTAAATCATATCTAACAGAAAGAAAGTTTTATGTGAACATGGGGGAATGCCAGTCAGGACTCTACAATATTAACTGTGGCGTCCCCCAGGGTTCAATTTTAGGTCCAGCACTTTTTAATATTTATATGCTGCCATTAGGAAGGCGTCATCAGGAGACCACGGCATCAACTTTCATAGCTATGCGATGACACCCAGCTTTACATCGCCGTGTCTCCTGATGACATAGGGCCCATTGATCCCCTTTTTAACTGTATTTTAGATGTCAGGTCTTGGGTGGCAGACAACTTTCTTCAGCTCAACCAGGACAAAACTCAGGTTTTAGTTATTGGTACAGGTCCAGAGAGAGAGAAACTAGAGAGCAAACTCCAAGCACTGTCTATTAATCCATGTCAGCAGGCCAAAAATCTTAGTGTTATATTTGATGCAGACCTTAATTTTGAACTGCACATCAGAGATGTTACAAAAAAGTCATTTTATCATTTGAA
This sequence comes from Scarus forsteni, assembly GCA_036419115.1. Classification (NCBI taxonomy): domain Eukaryota; kingdom Metazoa; phylum Chordata; class Actinopteri; order Labriformes; family Labridae; genus Scarus; species Scarus forsteni. Next base: position 441,546 of record JAZDUH010000483.1, on the reverse strand, counting down.
GAACATCTCCAGAGTGCAGTTTCTCTCTCAGGCCAATGCAGAGGCTCTTATCCATGCTTTTATCACTTGTAGGATTGATTATTGTAATGCTCTTCTTTCTGGTCTTCCTAAAAAGAACACCTCACAGCTTCAACTCCTCCAAAACTCAGCTGCTCATGTGCTGATGAAGACCAGAAAGAGAACCCACATCACCCCGATTTTAAAGTCTCTGCATTGGCTGCCTGTATCTTTTACAATAGATTTTAAGGTTCTTTTATTAGTTTTTAAATCTCTTAACGGTCTTGCTGCATTTTATTTATCCAATCTGCTTTTACCCTATGAACCTAGTAGAGCCCTCAGGTCTTCAGGTAGTGGCCTTCTGATAGTACCCAAAGTTATAACTAAAACATACGGTGAAGCATCATTTCAGTACTAGGGCCCTCGTCTGTGGAACAGTCTGCCTGAAGACCTGAGAGCGGCACCTACTGTTCATATTTTTAAAAGCAAACTCAAGACCTACCTTTTTAGCCAAGCTTTTAGCTGATTATATTTCCTATTATTTTTATTATTATTGTCATTTTTATTATCATTATTGTTATAATTATTTAATCTTATTTATGTATTTTTTTTAACACCTTAATATTATTTATTCTTCCATTTAGTAAAGAATTATTGTTTTAGAATTTTATTATCTGTTTATTTATTTTCTTCCCTCATCTTGTTTATTATTATATCTGTTTATCTTAATATTATTCTTTATCAATATTTTATTTCATTTTATTTGTTTAGTTACTGTTATTGTTTTTAATTATTATTTTAGTCTTACTTCCAGTGTTCCCTCATTTTTTAATGAAAGATGGCGTTTCCTCAGTTCCTCTTACTCTGTTTTCTGTTAGAATCAATTCTCTTCATGTCTTTGTATATGTATAAGTGAGTGTGTGTGGTGTATGTGGATTGCAAGGGTGGGGGTGAGGATGGGAGGGAGGGTTGTATTTTTCATTGTGTTTATTTTTTACCTTTGATTACTTTTAATTTTATTTTCTTCATTTCTGTGGGAAGCACTGTGCGCTACAAAATTTTGCATGAAAAGTGCTATACAAATAAAGTTTGATTGATTGATTAATTGATAAATTGCAGGTAATTGAATTTACATTCTCATGCATGATTTTGATATACAATTTATTTATTTTTATTTCTGTTTGAAAGTTAAATAGGTGGACACCTGGTTTGTTGGAAAAAACAGTGGATGTTCTTAACATTAAAATAGTGCCTTCTTATTTGATATTTTATTTATTTATTATTTCATGTTTGCTTTGAAAACTTTGACTTTGTAAACAAAACTGTTTTTTTAGAAAAATACTTTAAGTTGGAATCAGTTGGTGTACTGCCTAAATTTGCTTTATAGTTTTAATTTTTACTTATTTCCTTTTTTTAAATTCAGACTATTCAGACACCTGATTTGTTAAAAAACTGTTTTGTCAGTAAATGTGTTCAAGTTAATCAGTGTTTCCTGTATAAAAGGCGATTTAGATGACCCCCCCCCATCAGAGCTGATCTTCAGAATAAAGCTCTTACCGTTCCATAGATAGTCAGCCAGCTCGTCCTGATTCATCCTCCTCAGGAAGCCCACTGTGATCTTCAGAAATGCCTCTCTGATGCTCCTCTGCTCCTCATCTTCACCAACCATCTCATCCTCGCTCTGAGCCTCTGAGCATCCTGGGTAATCTGGACCTAAACCTCTCCGGATTCCCTTCAGTCTGTTCTTCACAAAGCTGATGATGTTCTCCTCCAGCAGCTGGAGAACAGAAGACAGTGGAGATTCAATGTGACAGAGCAGAACACTGACATTAACATCTGGATCATGGTGGAGCAGCAGACGTGTAGATCATGGACTTCACTGTTAAAGTGTGATGTTCTCACCAGAAATATGGAGTCCAGCTCTGATTCAGGCTGTTTGGAGAAGATACTGGGGAGTCCAGATGTTTCCATCTGACCTCTGTAGATCAGAACAGAATTAAAGAGATCAGTGACTCAGCATGAATTATCATCACCTGTGGATCGGAGGTGGTGATTTCATTAGATACTGAGAAGGTGTTCAACCAGGTTGAGTGGAGATATTCGTTCAAGATCTTTAGAAAGATTTGGCTTTGGTCCATCACTTTTAACATGGATTAAAACATTGAATTGCTCTCCTGTGGCTGCAGTATGGACAAATTCTGTAGTCTCTGACTATTTAAAGCTCCATAGGGGCTGCCAACAAGGCTGTAGTCTCTCTCCCTACCTGTTTTATTTTTGCAATCGAGTCACTTGTTATAGTTTTCAGGGAGGAAGACGGTATTAAAGGTATCTTTTGGGACGGTTATACTGCATAAAGTGTCACTCTACACCAACGATTTAATGTTATACAAATACACTGCTCAAAAAAATAAAGAAATCACTCAAACAGCACCTCCTAGATCTCTATTAATGACATATTTTAGTTGATAATCTTTATTTACTACGTAGTGGAATAGGTTGAGAACAAAACAACTTAGGAATGGGTAATGGAAATAAAGATCTTCATTCCATGGAGGTCTGGATTCAGAATCACACTCAAAATCAAAGTGGAAAATCAGATCACTGGCTGATCCAACTTTGGTAGAGATTACTCAAGACAACTCAAAATGAGCTTCAGTAGTGTGTATGGCCTCCATGTGCCTGTTTGCACTCCCTGCAATGTCTGGGCATGCTCCTGATGAGCTGACAGATGCTCTTCTGGGGGATCTTCTCCCAGACCTGAATCAGAGCATCAGTCAACTCCTGGACAGTCTGTGGTGCAACGTGGTGCTGTTGGACAGGACAAGACACGATGTCCCAGATGTCCTCAGGTGGATTTAGGTATGGGGAACGGGCAGGCCAGTCCATAACATCAATGCCCCCACCATGCAGGAACTGCAGACACACTCCAACCACATGAGGCTGAGCATTGTCATGCATCAGAAGAAACCCAGGGCCCACTGCACCAACATGTGGCCTCACAATGGGTCTCAGGATCTCATCCCGGTCCCTAATGGCAGTCAGGGTACCCCTGGTTAGCACATTGAGTGCTGTGTGGCCCTCCAAAGAATTTCCCCCCCAGACCATCACTGACCGACTGCCAAACCGGTCATGCTGGAGGATGCTGCAGGCAGCAGAACGCTCTCCACGGCCTCGCCAGACTCTGTCACATCTGTAACATGTGCTCAGGGTGAACCTGATCTCATCAGTGAAGAGTACAGGGTGCTAATGGTAAGTCTGCCAACCTTGATGTTCTCTGGCAAATGCCAACCGGACTGCACAGTGTTGGGCTGTAAGTACAGGTTCCACTTGTGGACGCCGTGCTCTCATACCACCCTCAAGGAGTCAGTTTCTGTCCATTTAAGCAAAAACGTGCACATTAGTGGCCTGTTGGAGGTCACTTTGTGGGGCTCTGGCAGTGCTCCTCCTGTTCCTACGTGCACAAAAAAAGCAGACAACAGTCCTGCTGCTGGGTTGTTGTCTTACTTTGCCCCTCTTCTACGTCTCCAAGTGTTCTGGCCTGTCCCCTGGTATCTCCTCCATGCTCTTGACACTGTGCTGGGAGACACAGCAAACTTTCTTGCCACAGCACATATTGATGTGCCATCCTGAATGAGCTGCACTACCTGGGCAACTCCTGTGGGTTGTAGACACCCCCTTGTGATACCCTGAGTGGTGGGAGCACTGCCAAATTGCAAAAGTGACAAAAATCTGCCAGAGAAGATGAGGACAGAGATATGGTCTGTGGTCACCACCTGATCAACCATTCCTTTAAAGGGCTGTCTTGCTAATTCCCTCTCATCTCCACCTGTTGTCTGTTCCATTTGTACATTGTTCCCTGTACCATTTGTCTGTCCAAGTAGGTGAAATTGAGTCACAGTTAGTGTTGCTTCATAACTGGGCAAGCTACTATTCCAGAAGTGTGATTGACTTGGAGTTGCACTTAGTTGTGTAAGTGTTCCTTTATTTTTTTGAGCAGTGTATATCCAGCCCTCAGGAATCCATACCAAAACTATTATGCATTCTAAAGGAATTTGGGTTATAGGATCAACTACTCATAGACTCTATTTTTTTTATTTTAATTATGTATGTGAGGATAACTCTGAGTTTGCTTTTAAAATAAAAAGGACACTTTACATATTTAGGCATCAACATCAATTGATCAATGAGGGGGATGTATGATTATAAGTATTGAAACACACAACACAGGACTTAAAAAAAAAACATTTCATTAGTAAGACTATAAATGTAGTTACAAAAATCCTTCCTAGGTTTCCATACATATTTCAAATGATCCCCAAATTTATACCAAAACACTTTCAACAACTGGAAAAATTAATTTCACCTTTAATCTGCGAGGGTTAAATTCAAGGGTGAAAAGGAAGTTTTTGGAGGTGTCAAAGGAAGCGGGGGTCTTGGTCTGCCTAATTCTTTTCTTTTATTATTGGGCAGCCAAGGTAACAAAGTTTTTGTATTGGGTTTCTAAATCTAAAAAATACGAGGGCAGAAACATTTGAGCTTCTTTCTTCCCATTACCCACTCTCACTTCATCATTGATCTGGCTTAAAATTTGGTTTCAGTTAAAGAGACATTTGGGTTTAAAACAGGTCAGTGAATTTCTCCCAATTGCAAATGATCTTCACACATTCTATACTAGATAGTGCATTTCAGTCTTTGCAGAGACATGGGCTTTTTATTCTCAGTGACTTTTTCTCAGAAGATAATTTCTCTTCTGTCAAAGCATTAATAATATATTGTGACATATCTAGATTTGATTTTTCAGATTTATCTTCAAATTTTCAGCTTTGCAAAAAGACATTTCTCTCTTTTCCACTTCACACCAAGGAATCTGTCAGATTTTATTCTACAACTAGATCCCTATTACAGGAAAGCGGGTCTCTAGTTTACAAAGTGAGACAGGGATTCAATAAAATATCTTGGGACAGAACAAAAGCTGCATGGGAGACAGATTTGGGAGAGGGGCTATCGGAGGATGCCTGGCAGATAAGTCTAATCTGTACACATACTTCTGTCTATGTTTATGTCATGGGCTGATTCAGTTTAAGGTTCTTCATCATCTACATTATTCTAATGATAAGCTGGCTAGAATCTTTACACAATAAACCCTGTCTGTCCAAGATGTGGTTACTGTCCTGCAGCACTGGACAGCGGCCTGCCACTCCTAAATCCTACCCATCGTTCCTTCAAATTTTTTTTTTTTTTAAACTGCAAATACACCACCGCAGCATCATGTCACCGCCTTCACAGAAGAGTCCTGCATTAAGTCGGTGTTGCGAGTGCTGAGGCAGATAACTATCTTACCCATAGTTGTGGCGCAATGATTTGCTTACATTCAATAAAATGCATTTTTCCTCTCCGCTCTGACAAACACCTCCTCCCCAGCTCCTCCCCTGCTCCTCTTGCGCAACACCCATAAGCCGCGCAGCAACCAAACTGTCTCTCTGCAGGCGGAGTGCCCCCGACATGCAGTCTTTTTTCAAGAGGCTGCTGCCACCGCGGTCCGAGACGTAGCGGTGACTCAGCAAACATCAGAGCAGGGGCCACCTAAAAGTGTCTCACAACACTCCCTTCCCTAAAAACAATTCAGGATGAGGGAGTTTGATTAAAAGCCTGATTATGTAAGTTTGTTAATTTACTTCTCTGAAAAATTAAAAATAAAGTTTGGGAAAAAAGACAGTCTGAGGGCAAAGGAGCTGACCTGACCTCAGCAGGTCCATCAAACAAACATCTTCATCACCTCTGAGGAACTCAAACATGGAGGTCAAAGGTCACATTTAGCAATCCTCACCTGTCCTCAGCAGGTCTGTTCTTCTGAAAGTGAATAATGAACTCTTTAGACCAGTCACTCTTCATGGACACACCGCTGGGCTCAGGAGGCTCTGATCTCTTCATCCTGATAAAACAAACACCTTCATCATCTCTGAGTGACTAAAACGTGGGGGTCAAAGATAATTTTTCTGAATTCTTACCGTTTCTTAGCAGGTTGGTTCATCTTAAAGTTGATGGGAAGATCTTTAGAGTCGTCACTCTTCATGGACACACCGCTGGGCTCAGGAGACTCTGATCTCTTCATCCTGATAAAAAAAAAAACATCATCATCTTCATCAGATACTTGAGCTGTTATTTCTGGATGAAGATGCAGACAAACGGAGGGAGAGATGAAGATGCAGTGATGATGATGAAATGATGAAGAGTATGGCATTGTCCTTCTGTAAAGTGTCTTGAGGTAACACCTGTCATGGTTTGGCACTACTGTGATAAAGACTGATGATGAAGATGAGGATGATGATGGTGTAGTGATGGTGTCAGTGTGATGGCTGCAGATCTTCATCTCACCTCAGACCCTGGTCTTCTTCACTCAGAGAGGTTTTAGATGGAGGGACCCCCTCCTCTGGTTCTTCAGTCTGGTCCATAGCAGAGCGCCCCCTGCTGTCTGTCAGAGAGCAGAGCGTGAACAACAAACTCTTCTGCAGGAGGCTCACTTAAAAACATATATAAAATGTGATTTTTTTTTAGAAAAATTGATCCCAAAACACAACAGTGAATATATAAATTACAGGCAGAACATTTTATTGTTTTGTTCATTGAGTATTTGTTTAACTTTACACCAGAAAGATAATTTACAGTACAATAACATGCAAATAAAAAGCATTGAACTTCTGGTACATTAATTATGTAACCTTAAAAAAAGTCGCTCTGTATGTTGTACTTTTTGGTTGATGAAAACTAAAGGCAGGATGTAGTAAAGGTAGAACAACTTCTAAAAAGTTGTAAACAGATAACTGTGAGAGGAGAGCAACAAAAACACTGAGAAAACACTCTTTTCACAGGCATTTTTATTTTTCTTTGCAGTTCTAAAGCACAAAATAAAAATAGTGTGCAAAACTGCAACAAAATTCCTGCAAAACTAAACAAATAACTTGTAATTATATTAAAATTAAAATGTAATTATATATATTATTTATGAACTCCTTGTCACACCTGCTGTTCAGTCCTTATTAGTTCATCAGAAGCAGGTTTTAGTTCAGATAGAACCTCTTTTTTATTTTAAACATGAGTTAATGTGTGTGAGGAAATTAAAAATATGTTGTGGGACACTGTACATATTTCACAAACTTATTCAAAGAGGCTGATTAAAGCCCCCAGCTACGTGAAGTCTCCTGGATGTGTTTGTTTTTGATGACGTCATATGCTCGGGGCAGCTATGCTAACGAAGAATGGCTACTGAGTTAGCTGGTTAGCTTAGCTGCCGTGTCGGGAATAAGCGGATAAAGCCAGATTTCCGTCATAATCACAAGAAAACAGTCACTGCTAAACTGATCCCCTGCCATAAGAAGGTCCAGTTCGTCAGTATTGAGAATGACAGAGGAGGAAACCGTCAGGAAGCTGTTCGGCGGAGCCCGGTCTGTCTGTGAAGCTGATATGTAGCCGAGCAGAGGTCTTGAGGTTTTGACCTCTTGTTTTGTCTCCTGTGTTCCTGCTTTGGTCTTTGTAAAGCTTTTTGCTTTATTCACATTTCATGTCTTGTCTTTGTGTTTTTTGTTGTATTTTTTTAGCCTGCCTTTCCTTATTTCTGGAGGATTTGTTCCTGTCTAATCTCGTCACACCTGATCCCTAATTTTTCTTCCCCTTCTGTGTCTCGTCAACCCCAAACCCCTCATGTCTTTAACCTGTTTTTCCTCGTCTTTGAGGGCTCATTTCTCGCCTTTTCCTCCTCATGTCACAGTCACAGCGCAAGTTTTGAGCCTTCTTAGTTTGTCTGCTTCTGGTTGCTTTTCTAGAGACTTTTACTTTTACTTTGTTTGCCTAATTTTGATCTATTACTTTTTATAAATTTTGTTTGTACTTTGAATTTTTTGACTTTTGATTTCTGTTTTGGTTTGTTAAATAAACCTTTTTGTGATAATCTACATTTGGGTCTCCTGCTTTTGTTCTCCTAGTTACTCTACAGGGTGGGCCAGAAAAATTTACCCATCATATATCTCTATTTCATTTGTTTCGCTTTTGTCCTAGAAACTTAAAATTTTGGATAGTTACTCTTAAAAGGCATAGCTTTTGATGTACCTGAGTTCATTTGTTTACTCCTTATGATTGTCGAGTATGGCATCGAAGAGTAAGCGCGACCAGATTGTGGCCTTGAAGGAGGCTGGACTGACAACAATGCAAATCATGAAAAAGGTGAATGTTTGTCGCAAGACTGTCTACAATGTCATGAAACGATACAAGGAGACTGGCAAGACCACCAGTCAATCCCTGGAAGAAAACGTTCAGTACGGACCGAAAGGATTGTTGAGATGGTGAGGAAGAGAATCCAAAGGAATCCTCGCAGGAGCATGAGGGCAACAGCAAAGGAAGTGAAAATCTCAAGAACTTCACTGAGAAGAATCGTCAAACAGGATCTCAGACTGAAAGCACTAAAAATGCAACACAGACAACTGATTTCAGCCGCTTCTAAGAAAAAACGGCTTGACGGGGGGAAAATGATGCTGCAGGAGATCCAGAGTGCTGCAGACAAAGTCCTGGTTTGGTCTGATGAGAAGATCTTCACCGTTCAGGCAGTGGTCAATTCCCAGAATGACAGGGTTTATGAACATAGTGCACAGCACCTACCTGAAGGCTGCAGAACTCATTTTCGTCATCAGAAGCCAGCTGGAGTCATGGTGTGGGCTGCTGTTGCATCTGATGGCTCAAAGTCTCCTTTGGTCTTCATTCAGGAGGGTGTGAAAGTGAACAGCCAGGTGTACCTTCAAATGCTTGAAGAAAAAGTGTTGCCTTGGTGTACCAATGCGTTTGGAAACCAGTATGTCTTCACACAAGATGGTGCACCAGCTCACACATCCAATGTCACACAGGCCTGGTGCAAGCAGCACTTTCCTGGCTTCTGGGACAAGAACATGTAGCCTCCGTCAAGTCCAGACATCAATCCAATGGACTTTGTGATCTGGTCTATCCTGGAGAGGGAGGTCTCAAAAGTATCTCACAGCAGTGTCACCACTTTGAAGACAGCTCTGATGAAGTCATGGTCAAAACTTGATGCAGAGACAGTGCGGCGCTCATGCCAGGCAGTGCCAGGTCATCTCCAGGCTATGATAAAGGCAAAGGGTGGCCATACTGAGATGTAAATCATTTTGGTGACAGAGAATAAAGTATAGAAACTGTGTTCAATGTTTATGTTTCTCTGCAAGCATTTTTGGATAGTGCAGAAAAATCGATGGGTACATCTTTCTGGCCCACCCTGTAGTCTTGAATTCTGAAAAAAATATCTACACCAAATAACTGCACGTCCATCCAATATGTATTTACACATGTATGTCAACACCACAGCCAGTATGAGAGGAAGAATCGGGCAAAGAACTTATCTGGTCCAACCCTTCCTGACAAACCAGTTCCAATACTGAATTAAAATTAGAAGTCATTTACCAGCTGTCATTATTCATGACAACAATATGAATACATGGTTAACAGCCTAATTTTACAAACCACAGTGAATCTTCATAGAAAAATGATTCTCAGCTCCAAGATGGCGCCAGCGTTGTGCAGGGCGAGCCTTCTTTCAGGGCTGTTTAGTCTTCTGATCCCATTTTTAGTTTGCAGTTGCTGTCTAAATGTCTCTGCTCTGCTTGTATATGATCGCCAGTCGCTTCTTAATATTAGAGATGCCCAGGAAATGGCATTAGAGCACAGTCTGGGGAATTCTTCGTTTCCCCCTCCTCCATTTTTAAAGTCCTTACCGGCGCCTTCGCCGCTTCGCCTTCGATGCCGTTTTCCACAGAAAGAGCTCAAAGAGACGGGGAAGACGTGGCGGTGTTCTCGTGAGAATCAGGGCTTACCTGCGCTCCAGCCGAGTGGATCATCGGGGCCTTCCTGGAAGCTCTTCGCCGGGTGTCCTGCGCGGGAGTGAGGTCGGAAGGCGCTGGATCCTACCCATCATTCCTGTTTGTCTCTCGTGGAGCCAACTTTACCAATCATCGAGAGCTCCTCTTCCCAGGCGGTCTTGGAGTCGCCGAGGTGGCGTGAACAGTGATAATCTACGCCCACTCGATCGGGTCCAGTGGAAGAGCACTGAGGAGCTTACTCTGCGTTTGGCTCTTATTAATGCTAGATTGCTAGCGAACAAAACATTCCTGCTGAATGACTTCTTCACATCCAGGGAGTTGGATTTTATGTTCCTGACTGAGACCTGGCTTCACACCGGTGAGTTTTCAGCTTTTTCTGAGCTTCTTCCTCCTGACTGTTCCTTCTTCAGCTCCCCCAGGACTACTGGTAAAGGTGGAGGGCTAGCGTCTGTTAATAAATCTGCCTTCCACTGCCGACAATCTCAGTTTGAAAGCTTCTCTAGCTTCGAGCTGCAGCTCTTTGAAGTGCGCTTAAAACTTCCCGTGCTGTGTGCACTGATCTACCATCCACCAAAGTTCAATTCAGAATTTATTCAGGAATTTGCAAACTTTGTGGCGGGGATAATTTTGAAGTTTGATCGAGTTTTAATCATCGGTGATTTTAACATCCACGTGTGCTGTGAATCAAGACCCCTGGTCAGAGACTTTCTGGACCTTATTGACTCTTTTAATTTCACCCAGTCGGTCACTGGCGCAACAAATGTAAAGGGACATACATTGGACTTAGTACTATCGCATGGATTAAACGTCTCTATAAGTGAGATATGCGAGACACGTATCTCTGACCATCTGCCGGTGTTATTTACTGTGACGTTGCCTTGTTCTATGGCTGTTGTGCGCACACCGGTTCATTGCCGGCGCATACTAAACCCTTCAACTGCGTCACAGTTCTGCGCTGCTTTTAATGACTCTCTGCCACCTACACTGGACCTTAATGTTGAAGAGTTAACTGCCCTTTTCAGCTTTCCTTGCACCACGATCCTGGAGTCGATTGCTCCCTTAGCCTTAAACAGTCGAGTGAGCCCTGGCTTAATGACACTACTCGTGCTCGTCGACGTGAATGCAGACGCGCTGAGTGAAAATGGAAAAAAGACAAACTCCATGTCTCCCTTAGTATTTTAAGAGACAGCTTATCTGAATACCAAAGGGCTGTGAAGTCTGCAAAAACACATTTATTTCTAATGTTGTGTCCAACAACAGACACAGACCCCATGTACTTTAACACATTTAACCGTCTCATAAATCCCTGCTCTTCTCCTTGAATTGCGCCATCCCCCTCTCTATGTCAAGAGTTTCTTGTATTTTTTATCAACAAAATCTCTACCATTAGGTTTTCGCTTACTCCCTCCACCTTAGATCCTGCCATCCCACCTGTGTGTCCAGCTGTTTTCGAGCAGTCTGAGCCTGTGACGCTGGCTGAATTGTCTAAGGTGATCCAAGTTTTAAGACCTTCACATTACCCCCTTGACAGCATTCCTTCAAGTCTACTTAAAGACGTTTTTAACACAGTGTCCCTACTGCTTTTAAACAAGATGTTGTGCAAACCCTTATAAAAACCCCCCAGCTTAGATCCTTCTATTCTCTCAAATTTAGGCCAATTTCCAAGCTTCCTTTTCTGTCTAAGGTTCTAGAGAGAGTAGTTCTTAACCAGCTGCAGTCATACCCTGACTTGAATGACATTTATGAAAAATTTCAATCTGGGTTTAAAGGAACACTACACCCAAACAACGATTTGGCCTCATTTTCTACTCACCCTCATGCTGAACAACACTGTGGAGTAGTTTTGGAACATCTAGGATGCAGCCGGAGATCTGGGGGACTCCTCGCTGTCCACTGACATTGATATCATGACTTAGATAAGAGCCCGAACAAACAGTGTCCTTAAAAGTCCACAAAAAGTTGGCAATATTCCTCCATACTGCTCGTGCGCTGCATTCCAAGTGTCCTGAGCGTATAACGTCCACCATTTACTCGAAACAACATCATTTAGCACATGTTTATAGCCTAAACAGTACTACTTAGCATTTCTATGATACACTTACGGGTGCCTACGGGAGCCGCGGCTGACCAAACCAAAGGAATGCGCACTCTGCAATAACGAGGAGCGTAGAACTGGAACAGTTTGCCTTTTAATATCAGAACTGCTCAGAATATTGAGAGCTTTAAGTCTCTACTTAAAACACACCTCTTTGCGCTGGCTTTTAATAGGAGTTGAGCAGGACATACAGATTTCAACTTTTCCTATTTATTATTCTTTTTTTCTGATATCTACTGTTTTTATTGTAGTTGTTGCTTTTAATACTTTTTAATATATTTTTAGCCATTTGTTTTTTACTTGTTTGTGTTTTAAACTGTACAGCACTTTGGTCAACTATGGTTGTTTAAGATGTGCTATATAAATAAAGTTTGACTTGACTTGACTCAGCTCCATTCTTCATATAAACCTCCAAGAAAAAAAAACTCACTAATAATAAGTACACACATCAGAAAATATAAATGTGTATTAAAAATAAAAAGTTTATACTTGTATAAATATTTGCAAATACGCAATTTTGCAAAGACAATATTTCCTTCTTTTCCCAGTCAACCACAAGAATGTCCTATGGACAGTGTGTTGTTGAATGACCCACTCAAGAAAGGATCGATTTCCAAAGTATATAATGAACTGTCACAGGTGGAATGTACAATCTCAATCGACCATATAAAAGATGCTTGGAACAAAGACTTGGGAGTAAACATCACAGAAGAACAATGGACTGTAGCTCAGGAACGGGTTCACTCTTCTTCAATTTGTATCCGACATGGACTTCTGCAGTTTAAAATTTTACATCGATTGCACTTATCCAAACAAAGACTCTCCAGGATGTTTCCAGACGTGGACGCCTCTTGTGTTCGTTGTGGCCAGGCGCCTGCATCACTATCCCATTCTTTTTGGAACTGTCCCAACATCTCCCCCTACTGGGCTAAAATAATAGACACTTTATCTGAAATTTTAAAAGTTCGTCTCCCAATAGACCCAGTAATGTCATTATTTGGAGTTGTTCCAAGTGAATTGTCCCTGAATAGGTCACAAATTAATGTGATATGTTTTGTGATGTTATTGGCCAGACGCCTAATCTTACTAAATTGGAAAAATAAGATTCCTCCTACTCATCAAAACCTCCTTAGAGATGTAATGCAACATTTACAGTTAGAGAAAATTAAGTACTCTATTAAGCAGAAAGAACATGAATTCTACAAAATTTGGCAGCCTTTCATTTGTTATTATAACAGGTAAAATTTTAACTGTCGTTATCTTATGTTGTTTTCAATATGTGCAGGTTTTTTTTGTGTTGTTTTCTATGTTGTTTTTTGTTTTGTTTTTTCTTACCAAAAATAAAAAAATGTAAACATGTATGTAATTCAAATCATTGAAAAGGTTTCAATAAAAATAATTTGAAAAAAAAAAATAAATAAAAAAATAAAATGCAGAATCTGAAAAAAAAAAAAAAAAAGTTTATACATGAAAATACTTATTTAATTGTACACTTCTGTATTCATAATCATCTACCTCATAACTAAGACTATACATACAATAACTGCCCCACAGTATCCTTTTTTTTCCAAGTAAAATCTCTTTAAATTCTATATGATATATCTACATGTATTTGGTCTGTAGGAAGAAACCAAAGCACCCAGAGAAAACTCCCACAGGGAGAACGTTCACATTCAACACTCTCTGCTCGACACAGTGTTCAAACCATCAACCTCCTTGCTGTGAGTCAAAGCGGTGTCCATGAATTTATCCATGACTCTGCAGATGTGAAAATGTTCTTCAGACACAAACTGGAGGAGCACGATGACGACATGGAGCAGAGCTTCATCACACTGGAGGGGGACAAACAGGCGTCTCTGTTTACGAGCTTTTTTTGGGCAGCAGTGACTTTGATCCAGGCAGAGCAGACCTGGGGTCTCACTTATAAAAGAGTGCGTGGAATCCTTCGTAGAAGTGTACTGGGAAAAAAAATGGCCCGGAAATGGCGTGCGCACAAAAAAATTCAGATTTATAAAACTGTTCGCACGCACACCTGTACACATTTTTCTATTTATAAATCAGAATCCACCTGGAGAAGTGCACACGTGGAAAAGACGCAAATCCTGCCCCTCGCACGCCCATAATTAACCATAAATGGTCAATGCAAAGCACCTCATGAATATTTGGTATTGTTAAAATTGTAGTTTGTTGCAGCAGTGGATCACAAACTTCACAAAAATCAGAGAATGACACCATGTCACTGCTTCATGCATCCACTGTACCAAAACACCCACCTTCTCCATTACGCACAAGTATATCTGCAATGTTTCCATGTTAACGGGCCCACACTGACTTCTTTACATACTTTCTGAGAGCACGCGTCAGTCAGCAGTCTCCCTACCTCAGGATTATTACTAATCAAAGTTTTGATCGACAAACAAAAAAATGTTAATTGTTGGCCACATTTTTTTCCTGGGAAACTCCGTCTGTTCTATTTATGAGGATATGTAGTCTGAATGATCATGTCAGAGGTGCCCTGATTTAATCCCCACACTTAAGATTATTTACAGAATAAAAATATGTGCAGCTGATCAAGATGTGCTGATGGAGGAGGAGAACTGAGTGAAGCCACCGCCGTGTCTCTGTGCGCTCTGTGCGTCTTTACGCAGGCATCTTTATTACAACTAAAAACCGCACTTGGTCATAAATGCGCAGAATTTACAGATATTAATGAAAACTGGTGGCTCTGAGGTTTCTGTGTTAGTCTAATTTTAATTCTACATCAATGAAAACATTAGTGTCCGGTCCTGTGAGGTCCGTCCTGATAATGACGGCGAGACAGCGCTGAAGAAATGTGTATGTGGTGGACTTTTACTTTTATTTTTTTTGTATATTTTCATAATGACAGTGACTCATAGGAAACGGCTAATTACACGCGTTATTTATAGCCCAAATAAAACAGTTAGTTTGAATGGTTATGATGACGTGGATCTGTCAGTAAAGTTTGATCTTTAGTCAAATAAAATGTTGGAGAGACATCAACATGTATCTGGAGGCTTCAGTTCACCTCTTCACTGTCTGTGTCTCCAGTTCACCATGCCTCCAAAATGTACGTACGTCTGGTTCAGAGTTTGCTTACCGGTGCGCACATTTTACCGTCAGGTTTGTTTTTATAGATCACAAACTTTGCATGGGAAAAGGAGTACGCCAGTTTCAGGCCCCGTTTTGTGCGAACGCAAGCTTTATAAATAAGAGGCCTGGACTTTAAAGTGAGGGAGCAGCAGAGGAGTCTGACCTCTACAGAGGACAAATGTTATATCTATGAAGAACCACAGACTACATATGACATTCGGAACAAAAACACTTTTTAAAGCCTAAAGCTCAGGAGCTCAGTGATGTCAGAGCAATGCAGCTGACCTTTGACCTGCGGGTCATCACACACATAGACATTAGATACCTAGACGCCTCACTGTGGCCTGGAGCGTAATCCACCATATTGGATGGGTCTCTTCACTCCGGTCTAGCACCAGAACCAACTGGAGTGAACGCATTTATGCTCATATGTTGTGCAACCTAAGGTTACAATAAACGGCCCAGTATTGAAAGCAGATGATGATTTTTAGTTTGATTCCGACAAAGGTGAGTAAAAGCACATTAAAAGTTTAATACATATGTCAACAGGATTTATATAAGATGTCTGGTTTTTGAGTGGGAGCGCAGGGACATGTGATGTGACCGTGCCTGAAAAAGCTACATTACTCACAGCACACAAAAACAAAAATATGAAAAAAATCTTATTTGTGGACAGAAGGGTCCACAAATTGTGTGTGTGTGAGTGTGCGAGAGAGTTAAATTCAAATGAAAAATATACAGTTTATTCATTTATACATTTATTAATGTGCCAAATTGTCTGCCGTTATCAAACAACATAGTACATAATACACCCCACCCATAACTAGCACATATGACTGTATAATGATCATGATTTAAAAAATTAATAGAAGATGTAAAAAGAATTTCATTATTTTAGCAGATGTTGCCATCGTTGTTAATTTTACTATGATTAAAGCAATAAAAATGTTATTATTACTACAAAACGTGTACAGTTGGCATTGTGAATTAAATATATTTTTTAAAAATTGTATTTATAATTTATCTCTGTGACTATTGTGGTTATTATCATATTATGACCACGCAAACCTTGTTTCTGCAATTTCCTATCTATCTCTGTCATAGTAATGCAACTGTGAATATCACCAGCCATATTCTTAGTGACACACATGCTCACATGACCATAAAAATTTTGTTGATCACAAGTTGTTTGTTGTCCATCTCTCTGTACTGTCTCATTGCACATTAAAAAGAGCCAAATACAAAGTATTTCAACATGAAAGAAGGGATTTTTAATGTGTGACAGCGTCCTGTATCATGAGTACATCTCTGTTGCTTGTAACAAACTAATCAGTGTGAAAATCTGGTAAAGTTTGCTGAGTTAAGTTGATTATATTTGGGCATAAAACACCTTCCTCAGTAGAAATAAACGCACTTGGGCCGCATGTGAGACCCATCCAAGATGGCGGCCTGTTGATATGTCAGCTCCAATAGGCAGCTCCAGTCAATGAGGCGTCTACATATATAATGTCCATGATCACACAGGGCTGCTGACTGAGCAGCGGTCTCTGTTTGAGGAAACACGGTGTTCTGATCATTTAGAGCTGTGAGGAAGGACTGAAGCTGTTTAATGAGGTCAATAAAGTTCACAGCTGAGGTCACGGGGTCATGGCTGATAATCTTCATCTGAGCTCACAGTGATCAAAACTTTAGACGGAAAATCAATTCTGAGAGTCACAGAAACAGGAACAGCCTCTGTTCAAACATGTCTGTGGTTCAAATCAGCCGAGGTTAAATGATCTCACTACACTTCAGTCAGCAGAGAAAATCCTACTGAGCATGTGCAGAAAACAACAGAGGGTGTTAACCATAGATATCTATAGAACACTAGATGCCTCGTCACTGGTGCTGGCCAATGGAGTCGAAAATCCGCAGAGGGCGGCCATCTTGATACGGGCAGTTCGCTCTCTCATAACATCGTGTTGATGGGACATGTAGTGTTTAGCAAGTCATAACTTGCTCAAATTTCAACCGTTTTTTAAACGTTTTGGTTCATTTTAAACATCATATGTGTGTCAATGATTCATGGTATGGTTTTCAAAAAACATGTTATGTTGTATGTATAATATATGTATATAATATTTTATATTTCTATATATTGTATATATTTATAATATATCATTGTTATACATATCTTGTTATATAGATATGAATATTTATACTTTTTTGATACACATATTTATAGGTTTTTATATACATTTTTAAATTATTTTTGAAACACATATTTGCATACTTTATACATATTTTATACATATTAAATTGCTTTGATATTCATATTGGCATACTTTAGACATATTTGTCATATTTCTTATATTATTCTTCATACTTTATTGATATACATATTTGTACATTATATAATACAGTGATATATCTATAATTACGTTGATATACATATACATATTAATATTATTCAATTCATGCTGCTCTGTATAGATACATTTTTTTAATCTAAAAACTGTTTTACCTTTTTTATTATCAGCCTAGCTCTATCTGTCCTGTTGTGTACCTTACTTTTGCACTGCCCTTTCGTTGTGATGCACAGTGGCTCAGTGAGCACCGTTTCGTTTCGTTGTACCCCCACAGTACAATGACAATAACGGCTATGCTGATTCTCTATACTTTTAATATTCTATATGGGTAGACTACTTCATATTAGGCTTCATACTGAAATCATCACAAAGTCAGATTCCTGTAGTTATCACAACAATATGGTTCTAACAAACCAACCGGAAGATTAAAATCATGTATAAGTACAGTTACGTTAAAAATAAAGACCAATTCTGCCTCTCCCTTAGCCTACATGTAGCCTAGGCTAAAACTTACATTGTAAAATTAAGGGTCGATTTTGAGGAAGAAAGTGCGATTTAAACATGTTTAAGCATCCAGGATTATAGCCACATTAATCACGTTTTAGAGAAACAAACCCACTTGTTAATCCGTCAAATATCAGCGAAATAAGAGTATAAACGTCTGAGCGGATCACCTTATGTTCCACATATACTGTCGGACTGGTCGGACCAGCTTGCCCGTGCCAAGATGGCCGACCTCTGCGGACGTTGTGGAGTCAGCGGAAAGGCATCTAGTGTTCTATATATATCTATGGTGTTAACTGACAGTAACTGAGACTTTAAGCTCCTCCCACTGAGGGTCAAAGGGCAGCATCTGTGAACAAGAGTCAGAGGAGGGACACAAGGAAACACTTTAATGATCTTAATCAGTCTGATTTTGATGATTTTATTCATGATCTTCATCCCATGAAATATTCATCCTCAGTTGATTTTTGTTTAAAAAATAATGAATCAAATTTTTGAAGTATGAAGTTAAAGAAGCAGAGATTTTATAGTAAAGTCAGCGTTTGGACAGAGGTATTTTAATTCACTGATTTTAGGGTTTTTTCAGCTCAGTCTGTGAGGTGTAATAATCTAAAATGATAACAGCACACACAGACTTGTACTGTAACATGTCACTGTTTCATCATTAAAGCTACAAACCTAAACATGTCATGTTGTTTTGGGATGAAGAGGAAATCACTCCCATAATTCCCTGATAACCTAAGGGTCTTTTTAAAATTGTTTTGTTGCTTTTTTTGAGAGCCCTCTAGTGGCACATGCCCTAAAATTAAGCATGAACTGTTCAAGCCATGTGCTAATAATTAAAAAGTGGTCCTGATTTATGGAGCAGTGCTTGTATCTCCAAGGATATGAAGCAAAGTCCGTCATGCTTGTAGAGATTAAAGTGCCATAAAACAGACCTTTGGTCTCTCTGGATGAATCACGAGGCTCCATTTACTGATACCACCTTAAGAGTCACATTATTTTATCACGAGGACGTCAAGAGTTCAGGAAAATACTGCCTTAAAATCAAAATATGAGACCAAACGATCATTCCTGTTCATGTCAAAGAGAGCTCAGATTAATGAGGATGTTTCAGGGTGTATAGCAGTTCACTCTGTAAACACTCTTTAAATATATCTGCTCAAATCACATGGCTGACAGAGAGAGGAGTCTGCCACAGTGATAGAGTCACTGTGCAGAGACTTTATTTTAATCTGGAGCTTCATAAAAACAAAACAAAAAAGAACAGAATTAAAGGAGGAAAGAGCCTCACATTGACTGAGCAGCATGTCTGTTATATCAGTGTCTGTGTTTCATTTTAAAGAGCATCACTCAGCATTCACTCTCTTCACTGAACTGATCATCCAGACATTAAAACAGAGCAGAAATATTCAGACTGCATCAACACTCACCCTGTCTCAGATTAGTGTTTGTCCCTCTGCTTCAGTTAGTCCTCTTCAAATGGAGTCTGAGCTCTGACTGATATCACCTTTATTGTTTTATTGTGTTTTCACTCAAACCTGTTTCACCTCTTCAGAGTCTCTCCTCCCCGTTTCCTTTACTACAGATGAAGTTAATGATCCACCTTCATCAGGTCTGTAGAAATGACAAACCAGAAAAAAAAAATATCAAAAGGCTTGGATAAGTAATTCAACATTTGAAGTTGACTCTTCACATTTGGAGAACAGTAATAGCAGAATACAAACTAGAAGATAATATTCTGTAGTAATCCTTAAGTGGTGTGCAAATGATTGGCAAGTTGCTCCAAATGAATTAGATACTAGATTTAAGTACTGGAAACAAAAGATTAACAGCCTAATGTAAGATAATGAAGGAAGGCCCAGTATTTAGTGTTGGAAATCTTCCTTAGAAGAACAGGATTTTTATCATTACTCACAGATGAGAATTTGTGTCGGTAACAAAACAAAATGTGAAGCAGAATAAAGCAACAGCTGTTAGACTTGTTTAAAAGGACGTATGATTCAAATAAGGATAGAGGGATTATCTCAGGTCTATTAAAACTTACTGGAAGAGAGTACATAATGCAATACAAGACATTTTTGGGAGTCATCTACCTCTGGAAGTTTAAATTTACATTTTTTAGACTAATGCCTGACAGATGTCCAAAGAGGGACACATTTTTGTTTATATTTTTTTTAGTGGCAAAAAGGCCATGATGAAAAAATGGCTTTGACAGGAGAGAAAAATTTTAAGCATGTGGACTGACATTGCCATGGACATTTGCAGGATGGACAGAATGACAGCAGATGTGAAACAGAAGACAGACCATTTATTTCATGTTGGAAGAAATGGATGAACTATAAAATACCACACAGGCCAGACTTTGACCTTATATAACACACTGTGTGTGTGTACCAATAACCACATCTAGCTTCAGCAGAGTGTACTCACCTCATGAATTCTCTGCTGTGACAGGAGCATTCTAACAAACCTGAAAGTATAAAAGAGAGAAGGGAGAAGACGAAGTAAAAGCAGAGCACTCACAGCGTGTCTGACCACAACCTCAGCACAGCAAATACTAAGCCCTAAGACTATATTTTAGGTTTCTGCACAGAAATGACACACACAAAACAAAATGGGTATATTTCTGTTACTATAAGGTCTATTTAAATACTTTTGGAGTCTCAGTCAATGAGGCACTTGTGAAAATTGTTGAGATGTGTTTATATGAGTATATGTGATATAGGTGAAGAGTAAATGAAGATTACACACAGCAAATATGTGGAAAAAACTCTAGCTGAATCTAAACAAAGAAAAGCACTTTCAGGATGAATATGGAAATAAAAATGATGCAGCTGAAGGTCTAACTCTAGATCAGACCATAGTACAATCTATGAACATTAACTCTGCAAATGTTGACTCTTAGAAAGTGAAAACAAACAAAATTAGAGAGGTTTTGATTGAGAGATCAGGCGATGTTCTCATGAACAACTCGATAATTTTTAATTTTAATATCACTACTGGTGATCAACACATCCAAATACAACAGTTTGAAAAACCAATCAGACTTTTAACGAAATAGATAAAGATGGAAGGAGCAGACGACAAATCTCTGTACCAGTAAGTCGGCATTTCATTTTCTAAATATATGGACATTTTTACAGCAATAAATCAGCACAGAATATACAGGACATTCCTATACGACACCTATCAAAAGAAGAAGAAGACAGTAATCAGAGTCACTGCTGTCTGTGCTGTCTTGGTAAATATGAATCTCATTTTAAAAGTCAAGCACACACACACACACAGAGCTCCCAGCATCCTCCTCCAACATTTTCAAAACCTCTTCTGTTGTAAAATGTTTCTTGGAGCCTGTTTGGTTATATTGATCACAGAAAAAAAAACACTACCAAGAACAAAGTTGACTACATGTGCTGTTTGTGTGCTCCTTTCATATTGTGAGTTCTAGCGTGTACAATAATTAGCTCCATGGTACATGAACATCAATACGAATAGGAGAATATAGCATGAAAGGACCCCCCCCCCCTCCAACAAATGAAGAAGAGACTCATCAGTTACCTGTCTATACTGAGGGTCTCCTCCTCAGTTACCTGTCTATACTGAGGGTCTCCTCCTCAGTTACCTGTCTATACTGAGGGTCTCCTCCTCAGTTACCTGTCTATACTGAGGGTCTCCTCCTCAGTCACCTGTCTATACTGAGGGTCTCCTCCTCAGTTACCTGTCTATGCTCAGGGTCTCCTCCTCAGTTACCTGTCTATGCTGAGGGTCTCCTCCTCAGTCACCTGTCTATACAGAGGGTCTCCTCCTCAGTTACCTGTCTATACTGAGGGTCTCCTCCTCAGTCACCTGTCTATACTGAGGGTCTCCTCCTCAGTTACCTGTCTATACTGAGGGTCTCCTCCTCAGTCACCTGTCTATGCTGAGGGTCTCCTCCTCAGTTACCTGTCTATGCTGAGGGTCTCCTCCTCAGTTACCTGTCTATGCTCAGGGTCTCCTCCTCAGTTACCTGTCTATGCTGAGGGTCTCCTCCTCAGTTACCTGTCTATACTGAGGGTCTCCTCCTCAGTCACCTGTCTATACTGAGGGTCTCCTCCTCAGTTACCTGTCTATACAGAGGGTCTCCTCCTCAGTTACCTGTCTATACTGAGGGTCTCCTCCTCAGTTACCTGTCTATACTGAGGGTCTCCTCCTCAGTCACCTGTCTATACTGAGGGTCTCCTCCTCAGTCACCTGTCTATACTGAGGGTCTCCTCCTCAATTACCTGTCTATACTGAGGGTCTCCTCCTCAGTTACCTGTCTATGCTGAGGGTCTCCTCCTCAGTCACCTGTCTATACTGAGGGTCTCCTCCTCAGTTACCTGTCTATACAGAGGGTCTCCTCCTCAGTTACCTGTCTATACTGAGGGTCTCCTCCTCAGTTACCTGTCTATACTGAGGGTCTCCTCCTCAGTCACCTGTCTATACTGAGGGTCTCCTCCTCAGTTACCTGTCTATACTGAGGGTCTCCTCCTCAATTACCTGTCTATACTGAGGGTCTCCTCCTCAGTTACCTGTCTATACTGAGGGTCTCCTCCTCAGCCACATCAGTTGGTGAATTGCTCTGAAATCCTGTAGTGAATAGAAAAAGGGTGAATAGATCAGCTGATTGAATTCAGTTTTAAGTCTGTTATGTCACACTGACTTTACACCATCATAAACTTCTGACATGATTTCATTTTTTACTTTAGCAGCTGACTTTAGCAAAAACAAGCCAACAAGAGAGTAGGTGTGGATTTGCTGACTCAGTGGATAAAATAAGTAACTCTCAATAAAAATCAGTGAGATAAGTCGACGCAGCCTCTTCAGCATGAAAACAAAAACACAGACAGCAGCATTATTAGCTGATATTTAGCTTGTCCACCTCTCGGCCTCTATAGCTCAGCGTCTGTTAATCCGGGCAGATTATGGTTAAGATTTAAGTTTTGTCACTGTTCTATCGCTCAGCACCATCAGATGTATATTTTTCTGGAAGTGTTGGCTAACTAGCTGTTCAGTCGAGTAGAAAAGCTCAATAAAGAACACAAGAACCACTCGTGACATCAAGGTCAACTTTTGACAGAAACATGATGAGATATGACGCACCAGTCAACATATTCATCAGTATGTGCTCAGCAAACTTACCTCGCTGTAGGACATGCTTCTGGAAGAACATCATCCTGTGTGCAGTCATGTCCATGTTTCTTTTCATCTTCATGTCCATGTTCTGCTGGAAGGTGAGGAGAGGAGGAGGCCTGGACAACGACCTCTGAACAGCCCGCTGTTTTCATTTTGTTCAGGTTCTCTAGAGCAACACTGACTGGACAAAAAAATGCACACTCTTCCTTAAAGTCAGAGAGTACAGAGGAGTATGAGGACCATTTTAGATGGAAAAAATCATTTTGTGCAGGTCGAGATTAAAGTCAAAATGAGGAGAATAAAGTCGACATTTAGAGATTAAAGATGAACTGAGGAGATCAAAGTTGAAATGTCGACAATAAAGTTAAAACACAATTTCGCGAAAAAGTTCAAAATGATGAGATTAAAGTTAAACGTCAAGAAAATAAGTCAAAGTTTAAGAATAAAGTGAACATAAAACATATTTAGAACTTTTGTCAACATTTCAACTTTTATCACATTTTTTTCAACTTTAATCTCAAAATTTCGACTTCAATCTCTACTTCCCCAAAATTCTTTTCTCCATCTAACATGGCTCTTATACTCTTTTGTACAACAGCATGTGTCTGCAGAGCTGGAGGCTGCACTCTCAGGACTGCAGATTTAGGATTGCAGACTCAGGACCCTTCAATTTTTGAGTGATACTGAGTATTGATCACCTAAATATTGATTTTTGTTTTAAACTTATCATTCCATCAAATTTAGCACTTTTTCTCTGATCTCCATGTGCAGAGATCACATCTGTATCACCTCTGTGGTGAAGGTTAAAGACACTGAAACACTGACATATTTGAGGGATATAATTTATGATAAAAATTAAACAAACAATATAAAAAATAAACTAAGCTGAGTACTGCACATATGTTTCAGTTGAGTGCTATTGTTGGGGGAACATTTCACTTGGCAACATTTAAAGATGAAGATTGTACTATTTACTTCATTCATTTTAAAATTCTCTACTTTTTCAGCTATGAATAAATACAGTCACATCACATTAAACATGACACCAAATTAAGTATGTTGTAATCAGGAGGTTACCTGGGAGATAGCACTGAATACTCACACTGCAGTCTTCATCCATCTTGTGAATTAACAGTATACCAGTTGCTGTGACATCACAGCCTTGTCTTCACTATGAACCTGATATTATGACTGCAAATGTTTGAATAACATCAGCTGAGGATCTTAACTGGTGAACATTATCAAATAATATTGACAGAACATGTCAAACTTCTCCATTTAATTAAAGTGTTTGACTGTTTCCCCTCTAATTCATGTTGTCAGTCTGTGCTCATGATCCTGACATCATGTGCAGACCATCAATTTATGTTATAATTTATTGTTAAAAACCCCCCCAAAATGACAGATAAAAAATGTCATGACAGGAAGTGACAACTGACTCCTGACATGACATGAGAAAAATTGTGGGCCCACACTGTAACATTCTGGACAAAGACAGAAATAAAATCATTACCAGTGTTATAAAAACAAATAAACTAGTTGCAGGCCTTATCCACAACAAAAGGAAACACCTCCACAGCCGAGTTCTCATGTCTGGTTATTACAACTGACTTTGGGCTTCTCTTTTTGAAAAGTTGCATGTTAATATCGGCAGTTGCAGGTTGTTTATTTTTGAGTTTGTACCAACAGTGAAGTTGCTCATTTGGTCTTGTTGTGCCCCCAAACCCAGGAGGAATCTGATGCTCACTCTACTACCAATATAAACTCAATTCAGAAGTTACACAAACTATTTTGGTGAACACAAACACAAATGTAAATTTTACAGTAAAAAAAAAAGCAAAAATATGTTCCCACCAAAATGAAATACTTATAGTCAGAATTAAGTATATTTCTGGTGTAGATATTCGGGCTGAACGATTTGAGAAAAAAATCTAATAGCGATATTTTTCCCCAAAATTGCAATTGCGATTTACTCTGTGGTTGTCTGAATGTTCCTCATCTTATGTATTCTTAAACAAACATAAGCAGTAGACTGTTTTAAAGAAAGAGTGGAGAAGTAAAGAACGGAAAACAGCGAAAGGGTATGAAATTGTAAAAACTGGGTAAAAAAATGGTATGAAAGCAGAAAAAAAGTTGCAAAATAGGTATGAAATTGCACAATAAAGCCAAAAATATTCAGAAGTGACTAAGGAAAATTGATCTTAACAGCAAAATTGGGATGAAATTTCAAAAAACATGTAAAAATTCCAAACATGGTCTGACAGTGCCCAAAAAAAAGATGAATGAGAGCAAGATAGGCATAAAGTTGTAAAAACTGGGTTAAAAAAGGTTCAAATAGGTTGAAATTGTAAGAAACTACATCACAATGCCAAAATGTTCAACACATTTTCGGTTAAAAAATATTGCACTGTCTGTGATTTGAAAATTGCAGCAAGCCATATTGTGATTTAATCTAATTTGCAATTAATTGTTCAGCCCTAGTAGCTATTACTGTTTTCACCATAATAAAGCTGTAGAGGATCAACATAAACTTAGATAAAAGCCTGACTATGTCTGTTTGTTTATAAAAACCAAGGTTAGACAGACTGTTTAGTTATAATAGAGTTACAAATAACAATAGACCCTCCCTTCACTTCTGTATAAAGAAAGGTTGTTTACTTCCAACAAAAGGATGTTAAATAAGTAAATACTGAGCAAAATTTAAAAAAAAAACTGTGAAATTGAAATGTAATATAGATAAAAATCAAAACACACTTTATGTAGGTTTCTCTTAAATATAAATATCACTTTAGAATAAAAATAGCTGGTTGTTGCTTGTTTTGGTCTTGTTTTTATCGACCTGGCTGCTTATTTCAGTCAAAAATCTGGCAACCCTGCTCACCTGACTCCCGGTGTGGCGTTCACGGTCCTTCTGAGCTCCAGCTGTGGGGCACCATGTCCAGGCAGGTAAGGCAATGAGCGGCCTCTCCTCTCCTCCGTAAACTCTGCTGGGCTTCACATCAGCACCGGTATCGCTCTCTCCTCCTGTGGTCCAGGCAGCAGCATCAACAGCAGCTTAAACCTGCACACACACCAGTCTTACTCAACTAGCCAGGCTAAAGGCTAAAGCCCGCTCATTTAAGCTAACGGCTCTGAACTCACGCGCTCACGGAGGTTTACTCGGTAAACAACATCCGGTAGACGGTCTCAGGTCTTCCCCGTGGGTGCGGCTCACAGTCTCCTCCTTGTTATCTTGCTGACACATTTAGACAGACCAAAAACAGCCAACAATCAAACTCTGTTGTCTCTGCTTATTTTCCCGCTTCTTCTCCTTCGTGTCTCTCTTCCTCTCTCGGTCTCTCCTGCGCACGCGCCGCCACAGCTCTCTGGATCATCTGCGCATCCTGCTGGACAAACATGGAACTGCTCCAATACGCCAATGACATTTTCAGCTTCACATTTCTCTGCAACAGTCTTTGGACATTTTTGACTTTACATACAGGAATTATAAAAATACACAGAATGAGACGCATTAACAGCAAATAAAGAAAGTGCTGACAATAACAAACTTTAAACTGCAATCCATCTGTCTATTAAATGATATTTATCCATATTTTTAACATAACTCTATCACTGAATTATTATTTTTTGGTTCCAGAGGGCTGGTGGTGTTCTGTTGATATTCTGATTACAACACACTTTTAAGAGTGACAACAAACTAATGACAGCTGGATTATTTTGGAGCAGACCGACTGCTATGAAATCATTTAGTCTGTAGACATAATCATTTACACAAACACAACACAACTCAGACATTTTGGTAACTTTTTTTATTTAAAAAAGAAGGAAAAAAAGCTTCTGATGCTCTTACATCTGCTTTAAACCTGTTGCAGTTACAAGTTGGTAAAGTTTGGGTACCTTAAGATGTCTGGGTAGGAAATTCCTACAAACTGGGGCGTCCCCTGTGATCTATCTAATTTACAACTTGAAGAATCTAGGTTCAACAATCAACTGGAACACAACATTAATGGTCCTCTGTTAATTAGCAATCTTACATATCAAACTACAAATCCCACAATGCACTGCAGCACCTGTGCACCACCCCCTCCTCTGCTTGGATATCACTTCAGCTCGTCTAAAATTAAATATGCAGCTCAAATTCACAACACTGTCAGTTTTAGACTCTTCAGTAAATGCTGATCCTGTTCTACACGCATCTAAATGAACCTGGACTTAAAGTTTGGACTCGGCCTGCAGAGAGTGATGACCTACAGAAGCTCCAGGAGATGGTGCTGTTTAGTTCAATGGAGGAACATTAAGTTTAAAGCTCAAATCCATACATAGAAATGTAATAATCAGATCAAATCAGAGATCAAATGTCATCAAACTGGTTTATAGAGATTCAAAAGTACACTCCAGTCTGTAAATATGATCTCAGTATTTCAATAATATCCCTGCTTTACAAGGAAACAGTCAAATCCAGTCCTTCATTCTTTGGTAAAGTCGAGTGTTGGAGGGTTTGTGCAGGGATGTGTGTTTGGGAAAGCTCTTCTTCACTTTTTAAAAACTCCACACCTGTGTTACTCTGACAGCACTTCTGAATTCAGCTTTAGGTATAGTCTTTGGCATCAAAATATTTGAGTTTGAGTCATAATGTAGTCATCTAAACTGTTTTAATTTTAGTCTAGTTTTAGTTGATGACATTTCACAACATTTTAGTGGATGAAATCTACTTGGATAAAATGAAACCTTTTATTGAAAGATTGTTTTCTACTTTACAATCTAACTGAAATGGTCAATGAAAGGTTGACAAGTTCTGTCAAATTTCCTTTCTTGATTTTTCCAGAACAATTCTTCTGTTTTTCTGTTCCAAATGTTTGATTCCATCTCCCATAAGATTAAAAACATTGTGTTTCCAGTTTAGTGGGATCAGTCTCTGGGCTACACATGAGATCATCCTGTGCTCTGATCTCATTTTCATTTTGTTTGTCAGATATTTTTAATCTACATTTGTTTAGATTGTTTTATTCTTATGTCAGATGTTCTTATGTCCTTTATCATTTTAACTGAGTATAAATCAGCAAAGTGCAAGTTAAAACATTTCAGTTTTAGTCATAATTTAGTCTCTAAATTGTTTTAATTTTAGTCTAGTTTAGTCGATGAAATCTGCTGTAAATTTAGTCGACTAAAATCTGAAGTGTAAAGGGTAAGACATTTTTGATGTCCTGTTTTCCTCTGTGATAAAATCAAACATCTACTAAGCCTTTATTGAATGTTAGTAAAGTCTGAATGTCTAAATGAACAGAAACAAATGTTCCTTTGTGTGAAATGCAGTCTCCTTTATTTAGGCTACCTGGCAGAGCATCTCAGTTACAATACCAGAAGTGACAACAAACAGTGAACCTGCTCTACATGAATATATCAATTCATAAAGAGAGCAGCTCTGATTGGATCGCTCCACCACTTATCCCACCACCACCAAGCTAAGGCAGCTGTGATTGGATGTCCCTCTGAACTCATCCAACCTTTAACACAACCAAAGTAGCTGTGATTGGATAGATTCATCACTTGTCTCTACTTCCTACATGACCATATTAGGTCTGATTGGATTAAGTCTGTCAGACATTTTAGTGGAGTTTTTATTAGTTGATGAAAATGTCAGTTAGTTTAGTTTGAGTTTTTGTCCATGTGCTCTTGTTTTTATTAGTTACTGTCTAGTTTTCATCAGGGGAAAAAAGGTTGTTGATGAAACTCTGATGAAAATAATGAGTCAACAAACCAACAGAGCTCCAGATGAGTTGGGACTTGCACTGTGATGCTTGTGCTCCTCTTTTGTGTTGGTATCTCTCGTTTGTGAGGCTTCTGTTTTCAGGCCGTGATGCCATGGAGGAGGAAGTGCTTCTTTGTTTGAAGGCCTCATCACTGCCCTGCTCTGTTATTTAAGAGCTCAGTGAGCTGCTGATCCCCTGAAGGTCAGAGTGATTGTCCTGATTCAGAGCTTCAGTCTTATCAGAGTGTTAATAATCCTCAATCTTCTCCTGATTTATCTGCTCCCGTTGTTGGGAGGAAAACAGCAGGAGGCTGGAAACTGGAGACAAACTGGACTGCTCCTTCACATTTCTCTTTCTTCACCTTTATCTCCACTTTATCCTGTTCAACCTTTTCAAGCTCCTTGTTCTCAACCCTTTAACTTCCAGCTCAGCTGTTTGGCAGAGGTCAAGAAATTCACAAATATTTCATGTGTCAAAAAAGAACACATCATTGTTTGTTTTGTCAGTGTTTTAGGATACAGAAGAAACTGCAAACAAAAGAACTGATATTTCCTTTATGTGGGATTTAAAGGTTTAAAAAGTGAAAAGCTTTTATTATTATCACCCTCATTATTATTACAAATATTTCACTTTAATGAGATAATAGAGTTATTCTTAAAAACATTGTTGGTGTGTTTGTCAAACTCAGTATCATCTACTGTAAGTTATTTTTTATTGCTACTTTATTTACAAACATTTCCACCTTTTCTAATTGATTTTGTCCCAAATTTTTGAGAATTTGAAGTCATCAGGTAATCAACTTTGACCTTTTTCAAACCTTTGGAGTCCCACACAGTGAAAATATGTGTTTTTGGTTTGTTTGTAGTTTTCTGCTCCTGAAATGTTAAGGGAATCAAACAATGATTTGATTTGTTGTGTTTATAAAGCAGTAAATATCCCTGAGTTTATTTTGAGCTGTGCCAAACAGTTGAGCTGGTAGTTAAAGGGTTAAAATGACACAGCCTGATCAGTGAGCCAATCAGAGGAGGAGTCCATGTGACCTGTGGTGGCGTAAAAGCCCTCTGAGTCGTCCAAAGAATCAGAAGAAGAATCAGAAATACTTTATTAACTCCCAAGGGGAAATTTGGTTGTTTCAGTTTCTCTTCTACACAGTATAGCAGTCAGAAATATCAGATGAAGACATTAGAATAGATAGGAGTAGCACTGATTTAACTAATATGAAGTCAAAATAAAAATAAAATCAATACAACTAAAATGAAAACAAATGAAAAGAGCATGAAAATGAAGTGAGCAGGTTGCAACATGCAGAGCCTTGAAGCAATATCAACTTCCTTCTAAAGAAAACATCAATAAAAATGTGGTGGAAATAAGACTCTGAATGAGGTGGAGGAATACACAGTATTAACAATGAACAATATTTACACTAAAAATGTGAACACAGCCATGACAAGGAGAGCAGAGAGGACAAAGCAGAGAAGAGAAAGCATTTAACAACCAGAAAAAAAAAATGTCTTTTTTGACCCGTCAGTGCGACATGGTGTGTCTTGAACTCAATCCTGGGACAGGGACCATTTCAGTTCACAAAAGACTGCCCCATGGGACTTTTTTAAATGTATTTGTCAATTTTTAATGTGATCTTGGTCTGTTTTAACTGTTCCTTAAGGCTGTGAGAGGCTTTACAACCTGTGGGCTTCATTTCTGTTCTCTTTTTGCACTACAATGTAATTTACACTGTACTTTAAATGATGCACTGCTACACTGCACTAAAGCTCATCCTACGACTGGAACATTTAAACTACCTCACTGTACTTAAAAAACAGGATGGAAATATTATTTATTCTTTCTAAGCATCTTGAGCTTGGTGAAATGGAATTTTTGTTCTACTGTTTACTGTTGATTTATAGTTTTTATGACTTCTTAAATTTAAATTAAAGTGATGTTAAAATTAGGGATAAACCACAGTATTGAGATGATATTGGAATGAATGAATGAATGAATGAATGAATGCTTTATTTCAGTTTAAAAACAAAAATAAAATCATGATTTTACAAAAAAGAAAACAGACAGCAACCAAAAAAGGAACAGGCTGAAGCCCCAAGGCTTATTTTTGCCTCTCCTGTACCATCATAGGATTAACTGAATAATTCACAATAAAACATCAGTACGAGTACATTATTCCAAAACACCTGAGAGCTTAAACTGAAAAATAGAATTCAATCAAATTTGATCATTTTAGATTTTAAAGTCTTCTTTAAAAACTAACATAGAATTACACATCTTTATTTCATTGTTTAGTCCATTCCAATATTAGTATCAACCAATTTTAAAATATTTGCAGATATTTACAATCAACATTGTCATATGTGGGCCAAAATATGTCCCACATTGCTATACCATCACTTCAATGGTACATTTAGCATCAAGAGTTTCATTTTCCAAGAGTTAAATGTTGGTTTTCTTGTCATTTCAGCTTCTTGTACAAATAAAAAGTCAAGTCAAAGTTTATTTGTAGAGCACGTTTAAAAACAACCTCAGTTGACCAAAGTGCTGCACAGGGGTACAAAATAATCGTTCATACACTTCATACATAAAATTGTCACATCGAAGCAACAAGTCAGTTTTTGTGAAGTAAAGAGTTTGTGCTCCTGTCAAAAATATAACTGGGAGTATCAGAGATAATTATTCCAGAAATTTCTGCAAATCAGGTATAAAAAAATCAAATATGCCCAATTAAATGTTTCTACTCCTTAAAGGGGATGAGAGAAGTTTGAGATCTTAATTGAAACACTTATTTAACAGTAAAGACAGCTCTTGTTCAGATGTTCATCATCAGGTAAATAAAGACATGAAACATTTATTTTCTTGATTTGATTTGAATTCTTTCAGCCTGTTTTTGTTCAGAACAATCAGCTGTTCATAGGTGACATCAGCTGACTGATGATCAGCTGTTTCCTGTCAGCACAAACAGACGTCTCTTCAGGGGACGCTGCAGAGGACAAGACGTCTCAGGTCTTTGAATCACCTGCAGGTTTGGACTACAGATCACACAGAGACAACCAGGAACCACAAGACCCAAACCCAAACCCAGGATAGAGGGGCTCAGTGAATGTGGTCTCTGTGGTGTGGAGGTGGATCAGTCCATCAGAGGAGACTTCATAGAAGGACAGAGAACCAGCAGGACAGTCCACATACACCCCTACTCTACCAGAGGTTGAGGAGGAGGAGGAGGGGATGGATGTTTGTCTGTTATTGTGAAGGACAGAGTAACCAAGAGGAGAGCAGTTCAGACTCCAGGAATGATCATTCCATCCAAACAAACATTCAGCTCCTTTCCTCCTGATTCTTCTGTAACTCACTGATACACAAAAACCTCCTCTCCACTGGACCTCCCAGTAACAGCGACCGCTCAGAGCAGACCTGCACAGCAGCTGAGGACGATACTCAAATCTGTCTGGATGATCAGGATATGACTGAAGCTCTTTCCCACGTGTCACCGTCCTGTTGTCTTCAGACAGTCTGAGTTCTCTGTTCACTGTGTTTGTGTCCACCTCCAGCTCACAGGCGTCTGATGGAGAGAAGGAGAAACATCAGAGCAGCAGGTCATCATCTGATCATCTACAATCATCTGAGCTGAGGGTTCAGAGTCAGCTCGGATGGTCTGACCTTTGACCTCCTGTTGAGTTGGCCATGTTTGACCTCTGACCCCAAACTGTGCTCCATCTTTCTATCTGAACCAGTTTGATTTCTGTGTTTATGGGTCTATGGTCCACCTTCAGTTTTTCCTGGACCTGGTCTAGTTATGGACCAGTGAACCACCACAGTCTTCAGTCTGGTACAGAGAAGAGGACCTGGTCTAGTTATGGACCAGTGAACCACCACAGTCTTCAGTCTGGACCAGAGAAGCGGACCTGGTCTAGTTGATCAGACTCTGATAAATGCAGATCCTGAGATCTGGGTCATAAAGTGGACTCGTTAGAGCACCAGGCCATTTATTGAAATAAAAACAGATGTTCAAAGAAAATAGTTGACATGTTTTCTTCCTTCAGTTCTGTCCAAAAATCTGAAATCCTGATGATTCTTGGATGTTGAACTCTTTCCATGGCGCTCACACACAGCACCCAGTGCTCTCTAACTTTCACACAGACACAAAGAAAAGAATCTTTTCCTCTAATAAAGGATTTCCTCAAATAAAAGAGCCTGTGGCTCAAGTTTTTCTCTCTCAGTCTGAGGCATGTTGATGAACAACTCTTTTGATTTGATGGTATTTTTAAAGGAACACTACACCCAAACAACGATTTGGCCTCATTTTCTACTCACCCTCATGCTGAACAACACTGTGGAGTAGTTTTTGAACATCTAGGACGCAGCCTGAGATCTGGGGGGTTCCTCGCTGTCCACTGACATTGATATCATGACTTAGATAAGAGCCCGAACGAACAGTGTCCTTAAAAGTCCACAAAAAGTCGGCAATATTCCTCCATACTGCTTGTGCGCTGTAATCCAAGTGTCCTGAGCGGGTAACGTCCACCATTTACTCGAAACGACATCATTTAGCACATTTATAGTCTGAACAGTACTCAGTGTTTCCTCTATAGTGTATTTGGGAGGGCGCCCCGCCCCCCCAACAGACGCACCCGCCCTGCTTACAGGATTCAGAGCGACGAACATTAAAAAAAATCATATTTATTTTGATCAAAGTTCTTATGACGGAGATTCTGATCAAATAAAAAACACTTATCCCACTAGAGTCTAATCTAGAGTCTAATGTTGTTTCGCTATGGTTAGCTTACATTCAATAAAATGCATTTTTCATCTCCGCTCTGACAAATGCCTCCTGCTCCGCTCCTCTCACACAACACCGATAAGCCGCGCGGCAACCAAACTGTCTCTCTGCAGGCGGAGTGCCCCCGACATGCAGTCTTTTTTCAAGAGGCTGCTGCCACCGCGGTCTGAGACGTAGCGGTGATTCAACGAACGTCAGAGCAGGGGTCACCTAAAAGTGTCTCACAACACTCCCTTCCCAAAAAACAATTCAGTAGAAATGCTTTCCCAAGCGGCGACCGCTTCCGGGTCCTCGCGCCCCGGTCAAAACCGCTTGCTGACTGCCGCCTGTCCCTCACTGAAATGACTGGAGGCAGCGCGTTGCCACGCAGCATTGTGAAGGGGAGTAAAAAGATACAAACACACACAGGCGGCGGATGAAGGAGCGACCATAACGTTAAAAAAATAAACAATTTAAACAAACATTAATGGAAGACCAGAAGCTAAACAAACGATCTCCCTTAGCAAAAATCTCAGCATTTTTAAGCCAACTGCCCTTACCAAGAAGGAAGCACAGTGAGCAGTGAAGGAAACTTTCAGCATGTAGTTTCTCCTGATTGTCAGTCACTTGCTCTAACTTTATTAAACATAATTCATCTTCTCTCCACCTGCTGAGCTTACATGGTTACATGAAATGTTACATTCTTCCTGTTTTTAATACTTTTATACTTTATGTAGTGTATTTTTATGTTTTCTGAGATTGTTTGTAGTTCTATGAAAAAGTGCTCCATTGCCAAAAAAAGTGAACAAAAATCAGTGTTCACTATTTATTCAGATCTAAATGCTCTGTAACTATGACATTACGGAGCATTTTTGACAGACCACGCTCCCTCCATCACCAGTCCCCCCCCCTTCCCAAGGCAATGAACGTAGGGGAAACACTGGTACTACTTCGCATTTCTATGATACACTTACGGGTGCCTACGGGAGCCGCGGCTGACCAAACAAACGAATGCGCACTCTGCAATAACTAGGAGCGTAGAACAAGAAACAAGAACACAAGAAATCCCACATTCTGCTGACCCCTCTTGTGTCTGTCCACGGCTCTGTTGCTCACAGCAGAATGTGGGATTTCTTGTTCTACGGGTTCTGGGTGTAGTGTTCCTTTTATCTTGTTTTTTGTGCAGGCTCAGATTTTGTGTCAAATGTGAGGACACAAAGGGTCTGGTGTCCAAATATTGACACAGAAGAGGAACAAGCCCTCACTTATTAACAACATGTTCAATCCAAACTGTTTAAATCTCTGAATTAACCCTCGTCCTTTCACAAATAGAAAATCCTGATCAGTGATTCTGTTTTGAACCCTTTCAGTCCCACTCACACTCAGCACACAACGCTCACTAAATTTGACAGAAAATAGAAAAACAGGAATCATTTCATCAACAAAGAGCCCGTGGGTAATGTTCTCTTTCTGTCTGTCAGCGTCTGGGACATGTCATTGATTCACTACTTTATTGATTTGAAGCTTTTTGTGTGCACAGGCTCTGATTTGAACTAAAATGTCAAACATGGAGCCAGAGCCCAAAAAGTGGAGCTGCCAGAATAACAGGCCAAAAAGTCTGACACAGTAGAGAGCAGTTTTCATCCAAATGACTTCAGTCTGTCAGTGACTTCTGTCCTGCTGATTATTCTCCATGTTCAAATCAATGATCACACACTGAACCCTTTGAGCTCCTCTCAATGTGAAAATCCTGGAGCCAAAGGGACAAATAGATATTACCCATAATCCCCTGGGTTGGCCTGAGGCTCTCATGTACAGCTCACGTTCAGCTCATGGTGTGATGGAGCATTTCTCTGATCACACCAACACACCATCTCTGCTGATTTTTCTTCCTCATCTTCACTTTGATCATGTGACCTGTTCCTCAGACTAATGACCTCTGACCTTCATGTCTCCATGCTTTATCCTCCTGATGCTGTTTTATCTCTGGAGCTCTGACACAATCCTTCAGATGAAAAGTTGATGAGAGTAAAAAGTTGAATAATCATCATTAAATCAAAGATTAAAAACACTCACACTTCTTCAGACCAGGTCTCAGTCTGTGTGGTCCACCATGGTCCAACCTGGAGACAGAAACCAAAGCTGGGATCAGTTCTTCATTCATCAGGGTCCTGAGATAGCCTCCCTCTCCAGCCCACACCAATCAGGAGCTTTCTACAGAAAACCTTCCCCTCTGTCTCCATCCAGGGTCTGTCTGGGCTCAGAGCTCTGAGTGGATCCTCTTAACCAGGTCACACCGTGGTTTCAGTGGGACAGGCCCGTGGATGGCTCTTTATTTTCACACTTCTGCATCACAAACAGGATCTATGTGTTTACTTCTCCTCTTAGTACATGAGTGTGTGCTCATTTCCACACACAGACCTGCGTTTATCAGTGTGAGCGTGGGCGGGGGAGACGCTGGTGTCCCACGTCAGGGTCTGAGCTGGTTAGACTCAGTCAGTGTGGACTCTCACTGCAGCCCAAATCTGTGAAGGAGGACCATCACATCATCCTGACTGTGTCTCTGTAGACTTCACAGCTCAACACTCACATTAAATATGATGTCTAAATGGATTTAATAAACACCTCTGACATCCCTGTGGACTAATGAGCTGTTGAAATAAGGCTGAAGAGCTGTCAGCTGATCTGTTCATTCAGATTTAATAAAGGAGAGTTTTCTTCAGCTCTTTATTTGAACCATCAGAGAGGCTTCTTTCAGTCATCATCAACTTTATAAAACACTTCAGTCTGAGCAGGACTGTGGAGATCTGAGCAGAGAAACTACAAACTGATCAAGTCTGACAGGAAACTGACATTAAAGACTAAACAGGCAGTGGACTATTACTGAGTGACATCAGGGATCATTGACTGTCTTTACCAAATATGACAACAACTACAAGGCTGATCTACCAGACACAAACAGAGCACAGGAGACAGCACACTGACCAATCAATACATGCTCTGAAGAAGGACTTCATGAGCTAAAACGGACATGACAAAGACAGAAGCATCAACAGAGTCTCCAAACTCAGACCAGTCTCCAGTCTCTCTCTGCAGCCCTGACCTCTCTGACTCTCAGTCATCTCACTTTTCAGGCTGCTGAACTTCAACATGTGATTCTTTCTTCTTCTATGGTGTCAATGTACCTCAGGATGTTCAGGCTGCAGCGTGGATCCTCCCGTCGAGCAGACAGCAGCTTCTCTCCTCGTTCTCCTGGATGATTGTAGCTCAGGTCCAGCTCTGTCAGAGAGGATGAGCTTAGAGCAAAGTCCAGAGACACACAGCCCTCCTCTGAGACCAGACAGCCGGACAGACTGCAGACAGACAGACATACGGGTGAATCAACAGTTTGACATCACAGTATCAGGTCCAGAATGAAGGCCTGTCTCCAGTACCTTCAATCTCTAAATTAGTCTGTGAGGAAGAGCCTTTAATCATCGGGACCTTTAAAGTCCTCTATAGTCCAGGTCCAGGATGGAGACCCCCTCTCTGAGAGCAGGCTGAAAACCTCCTCTATTTCTGCAGAGTTTTTAGAAGAACCTGATCCACCCTGAGGTTAGCCATCTCTCCTCTGATCTTTGACCTTCAGGGAGACTGTGAGAATCATGAGAGTCTCCTTCCTGAATGTCTTCTGTTTCATGACTAAGGCCCTCAGTCTGTCAGTCAGAACATTTCGAGCTCCTTCATGTTGAAGGTGTTCAGGAGCTCAGATGATGGTCACAGCTTTGATTTGAATTTCAACATTTTTATGTTTACCTGAGAGTCTCCAGTCTGCAGTTTGGACTCTTCAGTCCACCAGACAGCAGCTTCACTCCTGAATCCTGCAGGTCGTTGTTACTCAGGTCCAGGACTCTCAGACCAGAGGACTGTGAGCTGAGGACTGAGGACAGAGCTCCACAGCTTCTCTCTGACAGTCCACATCCACTCAGCCTGAAAAAAGTATCAGAAGACCATAAAGAGCAAACAGCGAATGATCGTTACTGTAAAAACACAGAAATCTGATGTAACTTGTGCAGGCAGGTGCACCTACAGAGCTTTGCTGGAGGCTTTGACCACTGGCAGCAGCCTCAGAAGAGCCTCCTCTGAAGCAGAGTATTTCTTCAGGTCAAACTCATCCAGGTCCTTCTTTGAGGTCAGTAAGATGAAGACCAGAGCAGACCACTGAGCAGGAGACAGTCTATCTGTGGAGAGACGTCCTGATGTCAGGGCCTGTTGGATCTCCTCCACCAGAGAACGATCATTCAGTTCATTCAGACAGTGGAACAGATTGATGCTCTTCTCTGCAGACATGTCCTCACTGATCTTTGACTTAATGTACTTAATTGTTGCCTGATTGGTCTGTGATCTACTTCCTGTTTTTTTCATCAGACCTCGTAGAAGGTTTTGATTGGTCTGCAGAGAAAGACCCAGGAGGAAGCGCAGGAACAGGTCCAGGTGTCCGTTTGGACTCTGTAAGGCCTGGTCCACAGCTCTCTGGTGGACGTGTTTCAGATCAGGTTTGACAGAAAATATTTTAAGGAACTTGGATGGTCTCTGTTCTTCTGCCATCAGATTGACTCCAGACTTGATGAAGGTCAGATGGACATGAAGAGCGGCCAGGAACTCCTGAACGCTCAGATGGATGAAGCAGAACACCTTGTCCTGGTACAGTCCCCTCTCCTCTTTAAAGATCTGTGTGAACACTCCAGAGCACACTGAAGCTGCTTTGATGTTGATGCCACAATCTGTCAGGTCTGGTTCATAGAAGATCAGGTTTCCTCTCTGCAGCTGCTCAAAAGCCAGTTTACCCAGAGACCGGATCATCTCCCTGCTCTCTGGACTCCAGTGAGGATCAGTCTCTGCTCCTCCATCATACTTGATGCTCTTCACTTTGGACTGAACCACCAGGAAGTGGATGTACATCTCAGTCAGGGTCTTGGGCAGCTCTCCTTCCTCTCTGGTCTCCTGCACATGGTCCAGGACTGTGGCAGTGATCCAACAGAAGACCGGGATGTGGCACATGATGTGAAGGCTTCTGGACTTCTTAATGTGGGAGATGATTCTTTTGACCTGGTCCTTGTTACTGAACCGTTTCCTGAAGTACTCCTCCTTCTGCTGGTCAGTGAACCCTCTGACCTCTGTCACCATGTCAACACATCCAGGAGGGATCTGATTGGCTGCTGCAGGGCGTGTGGTGATCCAGAGGTGAGCAGATGGGAGCAGGTTCCTCCTGATGAGGTTGGTCAGCAGGACATCCACTGAGGTGGACTCTGTCAAATCAGTCAGGATTCTGGTTCGGTGGAAGTCCAGAGGAAGCCGACACTCATCCAGACCATCAAAGATGAACAAGACCTGGAACTCCTCAAACCTGCAGATTCCTGCTTCTTTGGTTTCTCTGAAGAAGTGATGAACAAGCTCCACCAAGCTGAACTTCTGCTCCTTCAGCAGATTCAGCTCTCTGAAGGTGAATGGAAACATGAACTGTATGTCCTGGTGGACTTTGCCTTCAGCCCAGTCCAGGGTGAACTTCTGAGTGAGGACTGTTTTACCAATGCCAGCCACGCCCTTCGTCATCACTGTTCTGATTGGTCCATCTTCTTCAGGTGTTCCTCTAAAGATGTCTTCTCCTCTGATGGTCTTCTCTGGTCTGTGTGATCTCCTGGATGTGGTCTCGATCTGTCGGACCTCATGTTCCTCATTGACCCCTCCAGCCTCTCCCTCTGTGATGTAGAGGTCTGTGTAGATCTGGTTCAGCAGGGTCTGAGTTCCTGCTTTAGCGATCCCCTCAAACATGGTCTGGAACTTCTGCTTCAGGTTGGACTTGAGTTTTTCTCGGCACACTGAGGCGTCAGACCCTGAAGGAAAAAACCAACACATGACATCGAAGTCTGGATCCTGGACAAAGTCCTGACATCATAGAGGGACTGCTCACATCTTTTAATCTTACCAAAAAGTGTTTTTATTTAAACCTTTGTGGTTATGAATATCATATTGAAGAAAATATTAATAGTGATACTTACAGCTTAATTAATAAAGTACTATTTAAAACAGAGGTTTACAAAGTGCTTTGACAAACAGCCAGGACCATATATACATGGATTAAAGTGAAAACAAATCATTTGACTGAAAATTATTTTTTGTGTTGGTGGTGGAAAAAGGGGGTCGGGGGCTGCATTACCTCCTAAGCCCCTACTTGTAATCAGTTTTCATAATGTAACAATAGACCTTACTATTGTCATTAATTGGATATAAATCACAAAACTTCTGTTTTTTAGTATTTCAGTAACAATAGTTTAATTACAATAGTGCAGCAGAAAAAAGTGTGATTGCAGATCGCCCTGTAAAATAGGCCCTACAGACTATTTAACCCTCTCTTGCATAGTGCTGCCATATGGCAGCAAATACTTTATCTTAATTTATCTAAAAAACTGTGAAATAAAATGTATGTTTTTACATTAAGGTGTGAAGAGGGGACTTTTAGTTTGAAAGAAATAGAATTTATGAGGCTGCATGACCAGGATATCTTGTTTGCCAGTCCTTTTTGCTAATGGACATTTGACGACCAAACAATATTGTCTGGGGCTCTCCAAGCTTGTCTTAATTTTTGGAGATTTTTCACAAAAAAAAAATTTAAATCACTATCTGGGGTAAGTAAACTTTATTTTTTTTCACATTATTAAATTTTGTTGTTATACATTTTTTGTAATATGCCAAAACAGATTTGTTGCCACATGGCAACAATATGCAAATATGGAAAATTCCTAGTGTAAACAACCTAATGGAGTTCCATTCACTTACATAGCATGAAACTATCCTGAGAGTGTTTACACCTTTTGCTTATGTTCAAGACTAATAACATTATACATATATACATATACATATACATATATATATATATATATATATATATATATATATATATATATATATATACACTCAACAAAAATATAAACGCAACACTTTTGTTTTTGCTCCCATTTTTCATGAGATGGACTTAAAGATCTAAAATTCATTCCAGATAAACAATATTACGATTTCTTTCAGATGTTGTTCACAAATCTGCCTAAATGTTTGATAGTGAGCACTTCTGCTTTGCTGAGATAATCCATCCCACCTCACAGGTGTGCCACATCAAGATGCTCATTAGACACCATGATTAGTGCACAGGTGTACCTTAGACTGTCCACAGTAAAAGGCCACTCTGAAATGTGCAGTTTTTTTGCTTTATTGGGGGTCTGGGGACTCAGAACCAGTCAGTATTTGGTGTGACCACCATTTGCCTCATGCAGTGCAACACATCTTCGCATAGAGTTTATCAGATTGTCAATTGTGGCCTGTGGAATGTTGGTCCACTCCTCTTCAATGGCTGTGCGAAGTTGCTGGATATTAGTGGGAACTGGTACACGCTGTCGATATCAAGCACATCCGAAACATGCTCAATGGGTGACATGTCTGGTGAGTATGCTGGCCATGCAAGAACTGGGACATTTTCAGCTTCCAAGAATTGTGTATAGATCCTTGGAACATGGGGCCGTGCATTATCTTGCTGAAACATGAGGTGATGTTCATGGATGTATGGCACAACAATGGGCCTCAGGATCTCATCAGGGTATCTGTGTGCATTCAAAATGCCATCAATAAAATGCACCTGTGTTCTTGTTCTGTGATCTGCAGTTGTGAGGCCGGTTGGATGTACTGCCATATTCTCTGAAACGCCTTTGGAGATGGCTTATGGTGGAGAAATGAACATTCAATGCACGAGCAACAGATCTGGTTGACATTCCTGCTGTCAGCATGCCAATTGCACAATGCTTGCGACATCTGTGGCATTTTGCTGTGAGACAAAACTGCACATTTCAGGGTGGCCTTTTATTGTGGACAGTCTAAGGTACACCTGTGCACTAATCATGATGTCAGATCAGCATCTTGATGTGGCACACCTGTGAGGTGGGATGGATTATCTCAGCAAAGCAGAAGTGCTCACTATCAAACATTTAGACAGATTTGTGAACAACATCTGAAAGAAATCGTAATATTGTTTATCTGGAATGAATTTTAGATCTTTGAGTCCATCTCATGAAAAATGGGAGCAAAAACAAAAGTGTTGCGTTTATATTTTTGTTGAGTATATATACATATATATATATATGTATTTGTAATTTAAGGTAGTTTTCTGGCTATCTTTGAAATAGTATCTACTTTCCTCCATAAAAGATGCATCCCAGCTACTTCTACAGGAGAGGGAAAGAGAGCAGGGTAGAAACTACTGTCAAACTAGAGGAGGAATCAGATCAAAATCAACTGAAATGAGTTGAAATTAAATGAATCAAATGAAATAAAACAGAAAAAAACAACTGAATGAATTGAAAAAAAGGATCATAGATTGAATTTAATGGATCCAGATTCAAGTTTTTGGTTTCTATTAGCAGACGTTGAGAGGAACTGCTTTGTTGACTTTCATAAGGCATGAAATGAAATCAGATCAAATGGATGAAATCAAATCAATTCAATTGACATGATTTGAAATCAAATGAAATGAAACAGAAAAAAAACTGAATGAAATGAAAATAAAGAATGATAAATCGTACTTTATTGAGTAGGGTTCAAGGTTTTGGGTTTTTATGAGCAGATATTTTAGATAACTAGAAATTATACATGTTTTCACTGGATAAATGTCTATTTGTTCATTTTGGAAGAGTATAACATAGATATGTTGAGTCTTGTTTGAAATAAAATGCCTTTTTGTTCAAAAATGTTGATTTTATGGTTCCTTCCATGATTGCATATTCTTGCCATATGGCAACAATTGATCAAAGACTCCCCTTTACACTTTTTGAAGGATTTTTTTTGTCATTTATCCATTATTTAGGCTATTTTTGTAATAAAAGCATTCAAAACTTTTTTTTTTTTTTTTTTTACCATTTTTAAGTATTAATTCGTGCATCACAGGGTTAATCTCAGCCTCTCTTCAATACTGCTGCCGATTATTGCTTAACTGCTCCAATCTGCTAGACCAGGGGTCGGCAAACTTTTGTATGGAAAGAGCCATTTTGCCCTCCATTCCACCGTGGAGAAGTCGTGTGGAGCCGCAGGTGCAGGGGTGATGCGAGTAAACTTCAGGGAGGCGGAGGCGGGGGGAAAGCTCCATCACCTTTAGTTTAGAGTCTTGACCAGTGTTGCCAACTCCTCAGCATCAGAAATAGCTATAGGCCCGCCCAAAAGTAGCTAGAAGTCGCCAGATTTTATTATTTTTTTTCCAGCAAATCAAACACACATCCTCAGGCGGTGCGTAGGGGGGGACTCCTG
Source organism: Scarus forsteni (assembly GCA_036419115.1). Lineage (NCBI taxonomy): Eukaryota > Metazoa > Chordata > Actinopteri > Labriformes > Labridae > Scarus > Scarus forsteni. Next base: position 398,623 of record JAZDUH010000483.1, on the reverse strand, counting down.
CAAAATTTTGAGGTTTTGTTCCCCCCCCCACAGTGTAAAAATGAGCTATTTAGCTTAATAATATAATATAAGACAAGATATAGGACAAGAGAGATAGGAAATACACTAAAGAACGAGAGGGATATGCACAAGATGAGAGGATAGAGGAAATGTACAGAAACAGAGAGAGGAATGAACTGAGGTGATCTGACGAGAGGAGAGCACAGAGGAGATTGACAGACTGTCGTGTTTCTGTGTGTGTGAGTGAATGAGAAAAACAACAAGGAAGTGAAAGCCATGCTGTTCTCAACCCCACCCCCCCCCCCTCTATCTGCCACTCCCTCTCTCTCTCTCTGAACGGGGAAAACAGCGCTTTTTGACTTTTCTCCCGTGATCTTGGAGCCTCTGACCAACAAAAAAAGGTGCTACATTTGTCGCCAGTCGCTCTTCTCTTATTTTCTTGTTGGGGGGGGGGTAGTCCAGAAAGTAGCTAAAAATAGCGACAAAATCGCTAAGTTGGCAACACTGGTCTTGACCTCACAGTGACCAGAAGGCCCCCATCTGAGGCTGTGAGCTGGATCATAACTGATGAGTCGCTCTAAAATATAGCCAGGAGCGAGGCCCAGGAAATCATTAAAAGAGATTAGTTCAATCTCAAAATGGATTCTATACTGATTGGAGCCAGTGAAAGGAGCTGAAGTCGGTGATGTGATGTCGTCAGTTTAAACCTGTCAAAAGCTGAGCTGCTGTATTCTGGACCATTTGGAAGAGAGAAAGAGATTTTTGATGTAAAGCAGAAGGAAAGAGTTGCAGGGTGAGGGTAAGGATGAGTTTTCCCATGTCTGGTGGGGAGAGTTCTTCTTTTACTTTTTAAATTGTTCTTAAATGAAAGAAACAGGACTAGATGATTTTGCTGGTGTGGATGGAGAAGGTGAGGTCAGAATCAAACAGAACTCTGAAAGTTCTGTCTGTGGGTTTAATGTTGAGTGAAAGAGGAGACCAAAGGAATTTCTTAACTTGAAGTAATTGTTAATTCATCAAGGAAATATTCATGTTTTTCTCTGGAGAGGGATCTCAGGGTGTACTGTTGAACGTTTAAATTGAGTTCTGAAGAGGTGTTTTCAATGTTTCACCTACTTGTGAGTGAAACCCCAAGCAGTGTGTAACACAATTCTTCCTTGTATTGTCCTACACAATGTTTCTACACAGCAGAATTTTTCTCTCGATGAGGTTAATGATGCACGACATACCTCCAACTTTCTCTCAGAATGAGAGAGCAGCTTGAAATGCAGTAGGCTAAGGGTTGCCACAGTTAGAAACTATTGTTGACAAGTATTTTTAGATGTGTCTGTAAATAACAAGTTTTCAATAAGAGTTCTATACTGATTGGAGTCTGGGGTGCCAAGTCAGAGTGATGCCTGACAATTAAATAAAAGTAAACCTTTTATATACCATTTGGAAGAGACAAACCAAATAAGACATGAAAAACACAAAACCAGATATTATCCTGTGCATATTCAACCAGAAAGGGAAAACAAACCAAGCACAGGAGATTTTTCAAATTATATTCAATGCAATAAGCAAGTTGGAACCAATCACAAAATAACAGTGGTGTGAGCACGCAAGTAAACTCAGTTCAGTTCGATAGTTCAGTTCAGTTCAGAACGCAAAATCCATTTCGGGTTTTCAACATAAATATCCCACACAGTTCAGTCCAGTATAAACCAAATGAAAATCAACCTGCAATTTTGAACCCAGTCCGGGTTTTACCATGACTTTCTGTTTTGCCCAACCCGAAATAATACTCAGTGTCTTTACGCCGATCAGAAACACTCATTCATTAATCTGCACACACTCTAGATTCACTCACAGAACTGTAGTCGGTTAAGGTCAGTCGGTCAGTCATCCAGTGATCTCTCCATCCACCTGTTGGACCCCGGACCCGACAGCGACGAGGCGCTCCTCCGAATATTCCACACAGAAAACATTGCTCCGGGTAAAATCCCTCTTTGGCGGAAGCCCTTTTGATCAACGCACAGACCTCCAGAACAACGCATGAGACGCGGACTTACACGACGCCACAACGCACACGATGCCGATCTTTCCTCCTTCACTCTCCCCCTGGCCTCTCTGGACATGCTCATTTATCCTCTTCCTGGATCAGCGCTGAACGGAGCGGCATTGGTGAGAGGGAGTGGTCCTGCAAGGCCCGTGGGTGTGGTAACTGACTCGTGATGACTGTGCACAGGATGGTGGGGGCTGTGTGATGAGTGGCATTGTTTCAGGGCGCCATGTTAGAATTGAATACTTTGTTTTTGACAGCTTTTTAGAGGATAGTATTATTTCTACCTTACTGGTCTATAGTTTTAACAAGTCTACAACTTTAAATGTATGGTTTGGAAATCAGTTGAAAAAAATGTAAAAAATGAATGAGCAAATATTGCATGATGGATGTTATTTATTTGACCAGTTAGATTTGATAGAAATTACATTTTGTTCCTAAAATCCACCCTGAATCCACCCAACTGCTAACCTGACACGCCAGATGGACAGTTTCATATGTCCGCCACGGAAATATTCCACAAGTCCATCCGGGTAGCTGCTCTTCTGATTAGCTTTCAGAGGCGGGACCTTCAAAACAATCAGTAGCTGGCGATTGGATGACCGTTTGAACCAAAGAAGAAGAAGATTGGACGACCGTTCTGATTGACACACTCACCACGGGCTAATCCACATCAAGCTCCGGTATGACGAAGCTTATGTGCGAGCAGCTAAAGTTAGTCTAGCCGCTAACTTAGCTCCTAACAGCTAACGGCCTTATACTATCCTCTTATACTAAATATAAACTTGAGGAGGGCAGATTTCACCAAGTTTTACAAAGTACCTATGACAGGAGTGACTACCCGATCCGTACGTATTTCTATGTCTGAATCCATCGCGTATATATCTATATCTTTTTTTTATACACATCACGGCTCGAGAGGAAGTGACGCAGTTTTCGTGCATGCGCAGTAGAAATCGGGTAGTCCTCTGCTGACGTCACGCCTCGCCACTTTCGCTTCCTGCAGCTCCCGCCTTTTTCCCTGATTGGGCCATTAAAATTTTAGCCGCTGCGGAATCCATTGGTCTACGGTGCGCTACAAGATCGGGATCTGCAGGATTTCAGGAACTGAATCAGGCAGACCCATCTGCTATGCAAGGTTACCAAACTGCAGGGATCAGAATAATCCTGATTTGTTGGATCTAAATTATCCCAATTCTACTAAAAAAAATTTAACATTATAAAGTGAGAGTTTGATCCAGATTAAAACCAAAATTGGATTACAAGATCTAATCCAATCCCAGAATCAAATTTTGGTTTTAAACAACCCATTTCCAAGATTTGATCCAATCCATTCTCCAAAATCTGATCTGGGCCCAGGAGTGCAAACTGAGGATTCTGCTGAAACACTCTGCTCCACGACTGAGCGTGAGGATTGGTCCAGAGACAAAAACTGTCTTTCCTGTATCCTTTACAATGTTAAAAAATGAATTAAAACCCTTCTTGGTGGCTTCAGACCGTCTGTGGGAGGTGGCAATGAGCAGAACGATTTCAGTGCCAGAGTAAGGGAGGGAGGGGAGTAAATGCAGCAGATGGTCGATGGCTCCAGGAAAACAGTGATGGCGTTATAAAATCTGATGGAGCTGGTTTGGTGAGTTTCTGATCAGCTCAGAGGACCTGCACTCTTCATGTGTGAGAAGATCTGCTCACAGAGATGTTGATCCACAGACTGAGTAAAGACGATTCATGAACGACCTTCAGAGCCCTGACCCTCAGTCAAACTGTCCTGCAGGTAAAGGGGCAGCTCCTGTGCACTGGTGTTGTTTGACTGACTCTGTGACCTTTGACACCCACTGTGTTGAACTTTAGGGGCTGTGGTCCTCAGGACTCAACCTCCGGTGGTGAAGCAGTGGTTCCACCTTCAACCTGCACTCTGTGTAGACCACGAGCATCTGCTGACCTCAGGCAGAGTGTGGTTCCGTGATGCGTTCACTGCAGCTGGTAAAAATGAGCGGATGGCTGTGACTGGCTGCTAACAGGAGTTTTCCAAAATAAAAAAAAACTGGAAGGACTCATCCTCCCTCTCATTCTCTCTCCCCCTCCATTCCTGCTCCTCTGCCTGCAGTGGGTGTGGCGACCTCTCTCCTTAAAGGAATATTTCACCCAAAGAATGATACCTTAATTTCTACTCCTACTCTCTACTGCTTCGCCAATCCAGAAGGCTTCGTAGTAGAGAGCACCAGACGCAGTAATGCACTGGAAGTACGGTATAGCACTGTTTAGGCTCGTAAAATGTACTTTTCACATGACCTGGGTTTCAAATTAATTATGGACGTTACCGCATTCAGGACATTTCTGGATTACAGCGGCCACGAGCAGTATGAAGGAAAAATAGGCACGTTTTTTGTGGACTTTTATGGACCTTTTTCTTCGGGCTCCGTCGTCCCCTGTTACATGGATGTTTGTTGAAAATCGAAAATCCCCCGGACCTCCAGCTGCATTTGAGACATCAAAAAAGTGCTCCAGAGTGTTGCTCAGCATGAGGGTGAGTAGAAAATGAAGGCATATCATTCTTGGGTGAAATATCATTCCTTTAAGCTGCTGCTGCTGCCACACACCTGCACATGATCACTAATCACCACTTGTATAAAAGGCTGCCTGGAGTCATCTCTTCTTCTCCCGGTGGATTTTACGGCCTCATCTCGAGTGGTTTGTTGGCTGTACCTCCTGCTCTACTCTGTCTTCCTCTTGGCTCTAAGCCTTTTTTTAATCTCTGCTTTGGAGCTTGATTTATTGAAGAGTGTTTTTGATTGTGCTTTTGTTCTCCACCACTTGAAAAAACTTACCTCTGTCTTCTGCTCTCTATCTGCACTGTCTCCTGGAGCTCTCACCCCGACAACCTTTTATATACTCACCTTATTTACATGGACTCTCACATAAGCACTGGACTGTCACTAATCACCAGTTGTTTTGGATCGTGTTAACCGATAAACCCCTTGCTTACTCTGATGTTTCCTTTGTCTCTAGCTTCTAGGTCCAAAATTTAACACCTAAGGGACTTTACCTTGACAAAGGTTCTCACTAGATTGTAAACCAGTAGCATTTAGGCCCAGGGACCAGACTCTCGGTGCTCTGGGCTGCAGACCCCTGTCATAGATGATAACCCCCCTTCATCAGAGTGCTGACCTTCAGAATAAAGCTCTTACTGCTCTGACAGATATGCTCAGCCAGCCTGTCCTGATTCATCCTCTCCTCAGGAAGCCCACTGTGATCTTTCAGAAATGCCTCTCTGATGCTCCTCTGCTCCTCATCTTCACCAACCATCTCCTCTTCTCTCTGCAGCTTCTGAGCATCCTGGGTAATCTGGACCTAAACCTCTCCGGATTCCCTTCTCAGTCTGTTCTTCACAAAGCTGATGATGTTCCACTCTCCAGCAGCTGGAGAACAGAAGACAGTGGAGATTCAATGTGACAGAGCAGAACACTGACATTAACATCTGGATCATGGTTGGAGCAGCAGGCTTGTAGATCATGCACTTCACTGTTAAGTGTGATGTTCTCACCAGAAATATGGAGTCCAGCTCTGATCCAGTCAGTTTGGAGAAGATACTGGGGAGTCCAGATGTTTCCATCTGACCTCTGTGGATCAGAACAGAATTAAAAGAGATCAGTGACTCAGCATGACTGGAGCTGTTTTAAGTTTTGGGATGTTTTTTGGGGGGCTCTGATGTTCCCTGCTGCCCTTTTTGGTTGCTAAACCCAAGTTCTGTTTTTTTCTGGCCTTCAGAACTTGAACCACCGCAGCTGAAGAGGGTCTCTGCTGAGGACATCATCTCACCTCTCAAAGGTCAGCAGGTTAGAGCCCACATGTTCACAAACATGCTACATTTGTGAGCTCCTGATTGAGAGGAGACTCAGAGGCCTCAGTCTTTTCTAAAACAAAGGATGGTAAATGGCAGGGCTGAACGATTTTAGGAAAAAGATTGAATTAGCGATTTTTCTGGCAGATATTAAGTATTTCAATTTGATTAACGATTTTCTTCAAATCAAGCTTTTGGGATATTCACATGAAGGGCTGAAGATTTTAGGAAAAGATCTAATTTTGATTTTTTCTGGTAGATATTGCAATTCACAATTTTTTTTTCAAACCAAATTTCAGTGCAAAATTCACTTTGTTTACAGTACAGACAACAGTAAGGAAATAAATGATGAAATACACTTAACACATTGTTCACCTTCAGTAGTGATGATAAATAATCTATTTTCATTAACTTCTACTTCCTAAACAGGGGCTTTATTTGTGTTGTTGACCTGCTTACTCAGCACTTTTAAGCAAATATAGATTATCTACAAATTTGTAAAACAGTATGTGTATAATACTTGACACAACAGATCCTGAGTCAGTCAGAGCGCTGCAAAAAAAATTGCAGCTTTGGGGATCACAAATTGCATTGTCTGAAATTGCCATTTCAATCTGAAAACGATAAATCTTTCAGCTCTAGTAAATGGAATGGTAAATGGACTTGAGCTTATATATAGCGCTTTTTAGTTTTGGACTACTCAAAGCTGCTTTTACACTGAAAGTCACATTTACCCATTCACACCCATTTTTTCTCTCATTCACTCACTGATGGCTCAGGATTTCTATGTTAGTTATCCATCAGTATTTCTAACAACACATTCACACCATTTACAAATCAAATACTGACGCAGCAATTAGAACAACTTGGGGTTAAGTGTCTTGCCCAAGGACACGCCATGTGTCGCCTGGAGCTGGGCTTGAACCTGGCACAACCTCCTGATTACTGACCAAGTGCACTATCCAACTGACCACAGCCACCGATGGATGATCGCCTCAGCATGATGGAGCACGAACACGTGGATGAGCCATGGCTGCTCTATCTCAGCATGAGGGGCTCAGAGGTGTCTCTACCAAACAGCTGAGCCCAGGAGGTAAAGGGGTAGACAGTCTGTGAGGAGAAAGGGGAGCTGGCCTGACCAACAGGTTGCTCCACAAACTTCAGCTCACTCATGAGGCTAAAACAGAGAGTGGTCTACCAAACAGCTGGAGCCTCCAGCAGCCAAAGCGGTTAAGACATAAAAATCTGAGGGTGGTCACTCTTCATGGTATGACACCGCTGACCTGGACCACAGCAGGTCCTCTGATCCAACAAACACCATCATCACCATCGGGTTCTGAGTACACCAAACATGGAGGTATAAGGTCATTTGTAAGAACCCTCACCTGTCCTCAGCAGGTCTGTCCTTCTTAAAGTGAATATAAAAATCTTTAGAGTGGTCACTCTGCATGGACACACCGCTGGGCTCTGGAGACTCTGATCTCTTCATCCTGATAAAAAATATGTTATAATCATCTTCATCACTTCTGAGGGACTCAAACATGGAGGTCAAAGGTTATTTGTAAGAATCCTCACCTGTCCTCAGCAGGTCTGTCCTTCTTAAAGTTAATAATACGATTGTGAGACCAGTCACTCTTCATGGACACACCGCTGGGCTCTGGAGACTCTGATCTCTTCATCCTGATAAAACAAACATCATCTTCACCATCAACAGAAACAGTGAGCTGTTATTACAGGGTGGAGATGCTGACATAGAGAGAGATGAAGATGCAGTGATGATGATGAAATGATGAAGAGTATGGCATTGTCCTTCTGAAAAGTGTCTTGAGGTAACACCTGTCATGGTTTGGCACTACTGTGATAAAGACTGATGATGAAGATGAGGATGATGATGGTGTAGTGATGGTGTCAGTGTGATGGCTGCAGGTCTTCATCTCACCTCAGACCCTGGTCTTCTTCACTCAGAGAGGTTTTAGATGGAGGGACCCCCTCCTCTGGTTCTTCAGTCTGGTCCATAGCAGAGCGCCCCCTGCGGTCTGTCAGCTGTGATGAATCATAATTACAATAATAATATGAACAAATTTATTTCTATATCACTTTTACAAACAGACGTGTACTAACAGACCAAAAAAAGGCCGAATAAGTCAAAACTCTGGAGACAATAAATCAACAATCAGGTCAAACAGACACCAGAAGACTTCAAGGAGAAGGCACAGAGCTTCATGAAAATAAAAAACAAAGGGAAAGAAAATGGTCGACTGGAGACGACTGAAGGACAACAGGAATATACCGCAATAGAACAGGTTAATATGTCAGCATGAACACATGAGGAACATAAGTAAAAATGGTATTTCAGTTTATGTATAATGAGGAGGAGATAGTAAGAAAATTAATAAATGATAGATTTACAGACAGATAGATAAAAAGATGTTGATGCCATCACATTATGAGAATGAAAAGAAGAGGATGGACAGAGGACAGATAAAAAAGGGAGAATATTAAAACATGAAAAGATGATAAAACAGGACTAAAAACATAAGAAACCGGTGAGGGAAGTTAGAGTAGCAGATATTAAAAATACTTTGATTTGTAATTGTAAAAAATATAAGTACATAAAATAGAGTAAAATGAATGACCAACAAAGCTGATAAACATGTATGTAAGCAATAATGATAACATGCTAAAGAAAGTAGGTTTTAAATGATTTTAAGAATGTCACAGATTTAGCTCAGCTTATTAGGAGAGAGAAGGATACAACATTTCAACATTCGGGATGGTGATTGCAAAAATGTTCCGTCTGTCCCTGCTCACTGCTGCTTCCTGTCACTGTGATGTACGGTGGCTGACGAGGACAAAGATTCAAATACATGAGCACTTGAAATTTAGGTTTGACCTCAGAAAACAGGACACTTCTCCTCAGAGACTCTGACCCTCTTACAGAAACTCTGGAGGTGTTTCTCTTTAAATGCTGCGACTAATGACGGTGGTGATTTTCTACCATGTTGAAATCCTGTTGTCAGCTCTTTAAATTTTCACTTCCTGCTGCTGGGGAGAGGTTGTCTTTTCTCAGACATGTTCACAGTTATCAGTTCAACAACAGAGGCGTCTGAGAGCCAATGTTAAGGAGAGACTTCTGTATTTCTCACTTTAGATGGTCAAAAAAAACCAGGAGCATGATAAAGTCCTGCAGCCTGTCTGTCACCCCCCTCTCAGCACAGAGCAGTTACCGTAAAGGTTCAAATACATGAGCACTTCAAATGACGGGGCGTCTGGTTTGACCTCTGTCTCTTTTGTCTGCCTCTACCTGCTCCAGACCCCTCGGCAGGCCTTCAGCTCTTCTGTTTCTGCTCTTGAAGGTGTTTTCCTCTGATTGAACTGCATCAAGCCTTCGTAGGCCGACTGTCCTCATCAGCCACCGTACGGTTTGGATCCAGTGAAGGGACCACTTCAGACCCCAAAACCCAGATAACACTTAAGCTTCAAAGAGCTGCACTCTTCCTGTGTGTCCATGAAGAATATCTTCAGACTGATCCTGATGAACCTCTGATCCTCCTGAGGAGCTCCTGTGTGTGAGCTCACAGGCTAATGCTGACTGACCTCTGACCTTTAGGATTTTAACTCAAATACAAGAGCTGTGTTTGAAATTGTTCACTCATTTACTCACTCACTGTCCCCTATGTAGTGTAAATGAAATAGTGGACGACATAAGGAACGACCAAACAACATTTCGGACACCACACTGAAATTTTCTAAATGTCATGGCGTTAACTGCTGAGCCGGTAATTCCTGTAATGGAAGTGGACACGGCAAATTTCACGTAAACAAACTGGGCCCTCTGGAGGATAAGTAGCACATTTTTAAGCTATTTACAGCTGCTAAAAGACATTAAAGAGCTACACGATGAACATGTTAAAATACTTTAAGGTTTTTTTTTTTAGTTTATGAATGAAAGCAGCACCTAACGGCCTTCCTTCTCTACTTCTTCAATAGAAAAACAGGACCACATTGCGTTGTGGTATACGGGAGTACAATACAGGGCAAATAGCATGTACACTCACCGTTGCTGTGCATTGTGGGTATTTTGTAGTGCACTATTTTGTGGATGAAATTACCTGCTGAGAATTCGAACAACACTACAAAATGGCGAAAACACAAAATAGTGCACAATAGCCGTGATAGTAGGGCTGAACGATTTATCGTTTTCAGATCGAAATCGGAATTTTAGACAATGCAATTTTGTGATTGCCAAAGTAGCAATTTTTTGCAGCACTCATGACTGACTCAGAATCTGTTGTGTCAAGTATTATACACATACTGTTTTACAAATTTGTAGACAACATGGATTAAAGTGAAAAAAAATCATTTGACTGAAAGTTGGTGGGTGCACTAGTAAGCATTACTCCAATGTCAGTGTCATCATAATGTAACTTAAAATATACACTACTCATTGTACTACTACTAAATAATTGTGTCATTAATAAATTTAAAAGTAAAAACAAGTTTTTTAAATTCATTTTTTTAAAAAAATACACAGATTGCAGATGTGCTGAAATTGGTTAGAATCCTCCTGCTATTTAACCCTACTAGTACTACAAGTGTTGCCATAGTACTTGGCAGCAAATACTTTATCATGATATTGATTTTCTATCTAAGAACGCATTCATGAAAATACTGGAGTGTATGTTTTTACATTTAGGTGTGAAGAGGGACTTTAGTTTGAAAGAAATAGAATTTATGAGGCTTAATGACCAGGATATCTTGCTTTGCCAGTCCTTTTGCTAATGGACATTTGACATCCAGATAATATTGTCTGGGGCTCTCCAAGCTTGTCTTAATTTTTGGAGATTTTTCACAAAAAAAAAATTTAAATCACTATCTGGGGTAAGTAAACTTTATTTTTTTTGTCACATTATTAAATTTTGTTGTTATACATTTTTTGCAATATGCCAAAACAGATTTGTTGCCACATGGCAACAATATGCAAATATGGAAAATTCCTAGTGTAAACAACCTAATGGAGTTCCATTCACTTACATAGCATGAAACTATCCTGAGACTGTTTACACCTTTTGCTTATGTTCAAAACTAATAACATTGTATATATATATATATATATATATATATATATGTATTTGTAATTTAAGGTAGTTTTCTGGCTATCTTTGAAATAGTATCTACTTTCCTCCATAAAAGATGCATCCCAGCTACTTCTACAGGAGAGGGAAAGAGAGCAGGGTAGAAACTACTGTCAAACTAGAGGAGGAATCAGATCAAAATCAACTGAAATGAGTTGAAATTAAATGAATCAAATGAAATAAAACAGAAAAAAAACAACTGAAGGAATTGAAAAAAAGAATGATGGATTGAATTTAATGGATCCAGGTTCAAGTTTTTGGTTTCTATTAGCAGACGTTGAGAGGAACTGCTTTGTTGACTTTCATAAGGCATGAAATGAAATCAGATCAAATGGTTGAAATCAAATCAATTCAATTGACATGATTTGAAATCAAATGAAATGAAACAGAAAAAAACTGAATGAAATGAAAATAAAGAATGATAAATCGTACTTTATTGAGTCAGGTTCAAGGTTTTGGGTTTTTATGAGCAGATATTTTAGATAACTTGAAATTATACAATGTTTTCACTGTATAAATGTCTATTTGTTCGTTTTGGAAGAGTATAACAGAGATATGTTGAGTCTTGTTTGAAATAAAATGCCTTTTTGCTCAAAAATGTTGATTTTATGGTACCTTCCATGATTGCATATTCTTGCCATATGGCAACAATTGATCAAAGACCCCCTTTAAACTTTTTGAAGGATTTTTTTTGTCATTTATCCATTATTTAGGCTATTTTTGTAATAAAAGTATTCAAAACATTTTTTTTTACCATTTTTAAGTATTAATTTGTGCATCACAGGGTTAATCTCAGCCTCTCTTCAATACTGCTGCCGATTATTGCTTAACTGCTCCAATCTGCTAGACCAGGGGTCGGCAAACTTTTGTATGGAAAGAGCCATTTTGCCCTTCATTCCACCGTGGAGAAGTCGTGTGGAGCCGCAGGTGCAGCAGGGGTGATGCGAGTAAACTTCAGGGACGCGGAGGCGGGGGGAGTGAGCCAACATCAGAGAGGGGCTATTTACGCACCTGCCGATCGTCACAGCGGGCTTTACGCGCCGTTACGCTGCAAAGAACAGGCACACGCAGGCTCATACCGTAAGCACGGATAAGAAAAAAACGTAGACAACGTGGCGCTCCCTCTGCTGCATCACTGGCATGGAGCAACACCGAGCTAAAGAGCCACATCCGCCTCCGGAACCGCGGGCTGCAGGGAGCCGCAACAAGTAGGCTTAAGAGCCGCATGCGGCTCCAGAGTTTAGACAGTAAAAGAGGCCGCTCTTCGTCCTCCATCAAAATCCGTTAATATCACAAACAGTGACAGCTCCTTGCCCCCTCACACAGACACACACACCCACGCGCGCGCGCGCACACACAGACAAACTTTCTCCGCCCGGTTGACGGAAATCCGTCGCAGCAACAGAGAACTTTAATCCATGAGACAATCTTTTTGTTAAAAGTGCTGGTAAGCAGGTCAGCAACACAAAGCCTCTGTTTAGGAGTAGAAGTTAATGAAAACAGACTATTTATCATCACAATTGAAGGTGAATAATGTGTCAAGTGTTTTTCATTATTTATTTCTTTACTGTTGTCTGCAATGTAAACAAAGTGAATTTTGCATTGAAGCTTGATTTGAAAAAAAAAATCATGAATTGCAATATCTACCAGAAAATCGCAAGTCAATCGTTTCCTAAAATCATTCATCCCTACGTGATTGCGTGCAATTTTGTACACAGCTAAGGTTACTGATGAGGAGGAACAGATAAAGGATCTAAAGAAAGGCTAAAGAGCTGCTCTATGATCACAGGACCATCAGAGGATCTTCAGTCTGTGTGAACCCTCTGATCATCTCCAGATTATAAACATCTTCAGTCTGAACCCTCTGATCATCTCCAGATTATAAACATCTTCAGTCTGTCTGAACCCTCTGATCATCTCCAGATTATAAACATCTTCAGTCTGTCTGAACCCTCTGATCATCTCCAGATTATAAACATCTTCAGTCTGTCTGAACCCTCTGATCATCTCCAGATTATAAACATCTTCAGTCTGAACCCTCTGATCATCTCCAGATTATAAACATCTTCAGTCTGTGTGAACCCTCTGATCATCTCCAGATGATAAACATCTTCAGTCTGAACCCTCTTATCATCTCCAGATTATAAATATCTTCAGTCTGAACCCTCTGATCATCTCCAGATTATAAACATCTTCAGTCTGAACCCTCTGATCATCTCCAGATTACAAATATCTTCAGTCTGTCTGAACCCTCTGATCATCTCCAGATTATAAACATCTTCAGTCTGAACCCTCTGATCATTTCCAGATTATAAACATCTTCAGTCATTCTGAACCCTCTGATCATCTCCAGATTATAAATATCTTCTGTCTGAACCCTCTGATCATCTCCAGATTATAAACATCTTCAGTCTGTGTGAACCCTCTGATCATCTCCAGATAATAAACATCTTCAGTCTGTCTGAACCCTCTGATCATCTCCAGATAATAAACATCTTCAGTCTGTGTGAACCCTCTGATCATCTCCAGATTATAAACATCTTCTGTCTGAACCCTCTGATCATCTCCAGATTATAAACATCTTCAGTCTGTGTGAACCCTCTGATCATCTCCAGATTATAAACATCTTCTGTCTGAACCCTCTGATCATCTCCAGATTATAAACATCTTCTGTCTGAACCCTCTGATCATCTCCAGATTATAAACATCTTCAGTCTGAACCCTCTGATCATCTCCAGATTATAAACATCTTCTGTCTGAACCCTCTGATCATCTCCAGATTATAAACATCTTCAGTCTGTGTGAACCCTCTGATCATCTCCAGATTATAAACATCTTCAGTCTGTGTGAACCCTCTGATCATCTCCAGATTATAAACATCTTCAGTCTGTGTGAACCCTCTGGTCATCTCCAGATTATAAACATCTTCAGTCTGTCTGAACCCTCTGATCATCTCCAGATTATAAACATCTTCAGTCTGTCTGAACCCTCTGATCATCTCCAGATTATAAACATCTTCAGTCTGTCTGAACCCTCTGATCATCTCCAGATTATAAACATCTTCAGTCTGTCTGAACCCTCTGATCATCTCCAGATTATAAACATCTTCAGTCTGTCTGAACCCTCTGATCATCTCCAGATTATAAACATCTTCAGTCTGAACCCTCTGATCATCTCCAGATTATAAACATCTTCAGTCTGTGTGAACCCTCTGATCATCTCCAGATTATAAACATCTTCAGTCTGAACCCTCTGATCATCTCCAGATCATTAAAATGCTTTTTGCCTGCTGAATACCTCTTTCTTCTCCTAAATATCCAAAAAATATCAAGAAATCATGATAAATGTTACTTACCGCAAACTTCAGCTCTGAGAAAAACAACTGCACTCTACAGCACCCACAGAAGGAAGTGAAATTTAATCCAAAAGTCCAAAAGGACGTCTCGTCACCATTGTGACACGAACAACAGCTATTAGTCACAGCATTTAAAGCGGAACATCTCTGAAGATTCCAGAGAGGATCACTGTCTCTGTAGCACAAGGACAATTTAATTGATAAAAAGTAAAGTCTTAATTTATTTTTTGAATATATGACAATATTTCTTAAAAGCTTGAATTGTCTCCCAGCCCTATACAACACAACACATAACATATAGGTAACAACTAGACTATTTTCTTGTTAAACGAAAATCCACATTTTCCAAATTACTAACCTAAATATATGAAACATTTTTAATTTTAGTAAATACAGAATAGTGCAAACTGTCTTCTCGTAGGCTCACCACCCGTGGGAAGGGTCAAAGTGGACAGGTGTAGCTGGGTTCCAGCCAAAAGCGGGGACCTTCGCAGTCTGATTCTTGGCTGCAGAGGCTAGCTCTAGGGACAAAGAAAATCACGTCTCTGGTGGAGAGGGAGCCCGAGTTGGTGCACACGGTTGATGGGTTCCAATTAGACATATTTGGACTCACCTGGACACATAGCTTGGGCTTAGGAACCAGTCCACTTCAGAGGGGCTGGACTCTCTTCCAGTCTGGAAATGCTGATGGCGAGAGCTGTCGGGTGGACGTGGCAGTATATGTTGTCCGTAGGCTCAGTGCCTGCTTGTTGGAGTTTACCCCAGTGGACGACAGAGTAGCCTCCCTCAGCCATTGAGTGGGGGACAGATCCTGACTGTTGTTTGTGCACATGCACCAAACGGCAGTTCAGAGAATCCACCCTTTTGGATTCCCTAGAAGGAGAGTACAACACAAGTTTCATGACGATACGATACAAACTTGATTCTTTGGAATAACATGATATTTCTGATTTCATAAAGTCTGTCATGATTCAATTTCTATTTGACTCGATTCAGGGGCCGTCGACTGATTTAAGACTATAATATGAAATCATTTAAAAAAAAAAAAAGATACATTTCACCTGAAGCAAGAAAGAAATACAAAGCACTTATGATGCTTTGACAATTTTATTTCTGAAATGTGAAATGATGTGCAGACCTTCGGATATGATAGTTTGTAGGGAATTAAAACCATCTGTATGATAAAATCCTATTTTAAAATTAAAATTGGGTTCATTAGTAGTCAGGTTCTTTTTTTGCCCCCTTAAACCTGTCTATACTGAGGGTCTCCTCCTCAGCTACCTGTCTATACTGAGGGTCTCCTCCTCAGTTACCTGTCTATACTGAGGGTCTCCTCCTCAGCCACGTCAGTTGGTGAATTGCTCTGAAATCCTGTAGTGAATAGAAAAAGGGTGAATAGATCAGCTGATTGAATTCAGTTTTAAGTCTGTTATGTCACACTGACTTTACACCATCATAAACTTCAGACATGATTTCATTTTTTACTTTAGCTGACTTTAGCAAAAACAAGTCAACAAGAGAGTAGGTGTGGATTTGCTGAAACAGTGGATCAAAATAAATGTAACTCTAAACAAAAATCACTGAGATAACTCGACGCAGCCTCTTCACCATGAAAACAAAAACACAGACAGCAGCATTATTAGCTGATATTTAGCTTGTCTGCCTCTCGGCCTCTATAGCTCGGCGTCTGTTAATCCGGGCAGGTTATGGTTAAGATTTAAGTGTTGTCACTGTTCTATCGCTCAGCACCATCAGATGTATATTTTTCTGGAAGTGTTGGCTAACTAGCTGTTCAGTCGAGTAGAAAAGCTCAATAAAGAACACAAGAACCACTCGTGACATCAAGGTCAATTGTTGACAGAAACATGATGAGATATGACGCACCAGTCAACATATTTATCAGTATGTGCTCAGCAAACTTACCTCGCTGTAGGACATGCTTCTGGAAGAACATCATCCTGTGTGCAGTCATGTCCATGTTTCTTCTCATCTTCATGTCTATGTTCTGCTGGAAGGTGAGGAGAGGAGGAGGCCTGGACAACGACCTCTGAACAGCCCGCTGTTTTCATTTTGTTCAGGTTCTCTAGAGCAACACTGACTGGACAAAAAAATGCACACTCTTCCTTAAAGTCAGAGAGTACAGAGGAGTATGAGGACCATCTTAGATGGAAAAAATCATTTTGGGCAGGTCGAGATTAAAGTCAAAATGAGGAGAATAAAGTCGACATTTAGAGATTAAAGATAAACTGACGAGATCAAAGTTGAAATGTGGACAAAAAAGTTGAAACACAATTTTATGAAAGAGTTAAAAATGATGAGATTAAAGTTAAACGTCGAGAAAATACGACAACATTCAAGAATAAAGTCCACATAAAAAAATATTTTGACTTTTTTGTCAACATTTCAACTTTTATCAAAATTTCAACTTCAATCTCTACTTACCCAAAATTCTTTTCTCCATCTAACATGGCTCTTATACTCTTTTGTACAATAGCATGTGTCTGCAGAGCTGGAGGCTGCACTCTCAGGACTGCAGATTTAGGATTGCAGACTCAGGACCCTTCAATTTTTGAGTGATACTGAGTATTGATCAGCTAAATATTGATTTGGTTTTTAAACTTATCATTCCATCAAATTTAGCACTTTTTCTCTGATCTCCATGTGCAGAGATCACATCTGTATCACCTCTGTGGTGAAGGTTAAAGACACTGAAACACTGAAATGTTTTGAGGGATATAATTTAGGATAAAAATTAAACAATTAGACACTATAACAAATAAACTAACTTAAGTCCTGCACATATGTACAGTTTAAATGTCTGTACTTTGAGTATTATTGTTGTGAGAACATTTTATTTGGTGACATTTGAAGATGAAGATTGTACTTTTTACTTCATTAATTTTAAAAATTATCTACTTTTTCAGCTATGAATAAATACAGTCGCATCATATTAAACATGACACCAAATTAAGTATGTTGTAATCAGGAGGTTACCTGGGAGATAGCACTGAATACTCACACTGCAGTCTTCATCCATCTTGTGAATTAACAGTATACCAGTTGCTGTTACATCACAGCCTTGTCTTCACTATGAACCTGATATTATGACTGCAAATGTTTGAATAACATCAGCTGAGGATCTTAACTGGTGAACATTATCAAATAATATTGACAAAACATGTCAAACTTCTCCATTTAATTAAAGTGTTTGACTGTTTCCCCTCTAATTCATGTTGTCAGTCTGTGCTCATGATCCTGACATCATGTGCAGACCATCGATTTATGTTAGAATTTATTATTAGGAAAAAACAAAATGACAGATAAAAAATGTCATGACAGGAAGTGACAACCAACTTCTGACATGACATGAGAAAAATTGTGGACCCACACAGTAACATTCTGTACAAAAGAGGAAATAATATCATTACCAGTGTTATAAAAACAAATAAACTAGTTGCAGGTCTGATCCACAACAAAAGGAAACACCTCCACAGCCGAGTTCCCATGTCTGGTGATTACAACTGACTCTGGGCTTCTCTTTTTGAAAAGTTGCTTGTAAATATTACCGGTTGCAGGTTGTTTATTTTAGAGCTTGTACCAACAGTGAAGTTGCTCATTTGGTCTTGTTGTGCCCCCAAACCCAGGAGGGATCTGATGCTCACTCTACTACCAATATAAACTCAATTCAGAAGTTACACAAACTATTTTGGCCAACACAAACACAAATGTAAATTTTACAGTAAAAAAGAGGCAAAAATGATGTTTCCATCAAAATGAAATACTTATAGTCAGAATTAAGTATATTTCTGGTGTAGATATTAGGGCCAAACGATTTGAGAAAATAATCTAGTTGAGTTATTTTTCCCCAATATTGCAATTTACGCTGCGATTGTTTTAATGTTCCTCATCTTATGTATTCTTAAACAAACATAAGCAGTAAATCGTTTTATAGTAAAACCAATATGACATTAAATAAATCTAGGGATAAGACATTGGAGAAAAAGCAGAGAAGTGAAGAACGGAAGCAAAATAGGTATGAAAGTGTAAAAACTGGGTAAAAAAAAAATGGTACAAAAGCTGAAAAAAGTTAATAGGTGCAAATAGGTATGAAATTGCACCAAAAAAAAGCCAAAAAAAATCAGAAGTCACTGAGGAAAAATGATTTTAATAGCAAAATTGGGATGAATTTTCATAAACCATGTAAAAATTCCAAACATGGTCTGACAGTGGCCAAAAAAAAAAAGATGAATGGGAGCAAGATAGGCATAACGTTGTAAAAACTGGATTAAAAAAGGTTCAAATAGGCTTGAAATTGCAAGAAACTACATCACAATGCCAAAATGTTCAACACATTTTGGGTTAAAAAATATTACACTGTCTGTGATTTGAAAATTGGAACAAGCCATATTGTGATTTAATCTAATTTGCAATTAATTGTCCAGCCCTCGTAGCTATTACTGTTTTCACCATAATAAAGCTGTAGAGGATCAACATAAACTTAGATAAAAGCCTGACTATGTCTGTTTGGTTATAAAAACCAAGGTTAGACAAACTGTTTAGTTATAATAAAGTTATAAATAACAATAGCTCCTCCCTTCACTTCTGTATAAAGAAAAGGTTGTTTACTTCCAACAAAAGGATGTTAAATAAGTAAATACTGAGCAAAAATAAGAAAAAAGTCACTGGGAAATTGAAATGTAATATAGATAAAAATCAAAACACACTTTATGTAGGTTTCTCTTAAATATAAATATCACTTTAGAATAAAAATAGCTGGATGTTGCTTGTTTTGGTCTTGTTTTTATCGCCCTGGCTGCTTATTTCAGTCAAAAATCTGGCA
Source organism: Scarus forsteni (assembly GCA_036419115.1). NCBI lineage: Eukaryota > Metazoa > Chordata > Actinopteri > Labriformes > Labridae > Scarus > Scarus forsteni. The sequence continues at coordinate 379,414 of JAZDUH010000483.1, read as the reverse complement.
ACCCTGCTCACCTGACTCACGGTGTGGCGTTCACGGTCCTTCTGAGCTCCAGCTGTGGGGCACCATGTCCAGGCAGGTAAGGCAATGACGGACGGAGCGGCCTCTCCTCTCCTCCGGTAAACTCTGCTGGGCTTCACATCAGCACCGGTATCGTCTCTCCTCCTGTGGTCCAGGCAGCAGCATCAACAGCAGCTTAAACCTGCACACACACCAGTCTTACTCAACTAGCCAGGCTAATGCTAAAGGCTAAAGCCCGCTCATTTAAGCTAACGGCTCTGAACTCACGCGCTCACGGAGGTTTACTCGGTAAACAACATCCGTAGACGGTCTCAGGTCTTCCCGTGGGTGCGGCTCACAGTCTCCTCCTTGTTATCTTGCTGACACATTTAGACAGACCAAAAACAGCCAACAATCAAACTCTGTTGTCTCTGCTTATTTTCCCTTCTTCTCCGTTCGTGTCTCTCTTCCTCTCTCGGTCTCTCCTGCGCAGCCGCCGCCACAGCTCTCTGGATCATCTGCGCACCCTGCTGGACAAACATGGAACTGCTCCAATACGCCAATGACATTTTCAGCTTCACATTTCTCTGCAACAGTCTTTGGACATTTTTGACTTTACATACAGGAATCATAAAAATACACAGAATGAGACGCATTAACAGCAAATAAAGAAAGTGCTGAGAATAACAAACTTTAAACTGCAATCCATCTGTCTATTAAATGATATTTATCCATATTTTTAACATAACTCTGTCACTGAATTATTATTTTTTGGTTACAGAGGGCTGGTGGTGTTCTGTTGATATTCTGATTACAACACACTTTTAAGAGTGACAACAAACTAATGACAGCTGGATTTTTTTGGAGCAGACCAACTGCTATGAAATCATTTAGTCTCTAGACATAATCATTTACACAAACACAGCACAACTCAGACATTTTGGTAACTTGTTATATTAAAAAAAGTAGTACACAAAGCTTCTGAGGCTCTTACATCTGCTTTAAACCTGTTGCAGTTACAAGCTGGTAAAGTTTGGGTACCTTAAGATGTCTGGGTAGGAAATTCCTACAAACTGGGGCGTCCCCTGTGATGGATCTAATTTACAACTTGAAGAATCTAGGTTCAACAATCAACTGGAACACAACAGTGGTCCTCTGTTAATTAGCAATCTTACAGATCAAACTACAAATCCCAGAATGCACTGCAGCACCTGTGCACCACCCCCTCCTCTGCTTGGATATCACTTCAGCTCGTCTAAAATTAAATATGCAGCTCAAATTCACAACACTGTCAGTTTTAGACTCTTCAGTAAATGCTGATCCTGTTCTACACGCATCTAAATGAACCTGGACTTAAAGTTTGGACTCGGCCTGCAGAGAGTGATGACCTACAGAAGCTCCAGGAGATGGTGCTGTTTAGTTCAATGGAGGAACATTAAGTTTAAAGCTCAAATCCATTCATAGAAATGTAAGAATCAGATCAAATCAGAGATCAAATGTCATCAAACTGGTTTATAGAGATTCAAAAGTACACTCCAGTCTGTAAATATGATCTCAGTATTTCAATAATATCCCTGCTTTACAAGGAAACAGTCAAATCCAGTCCTTCATTCTTTGGTAAAGTCGAGTGTTGGAGGGTTTGTGCAGGGATGTGTGTTTGGGAAAGCTCTTCTTCACTTTTTAAAAACTCCACACCTGTGTTACTCTGACAGCACTTCTGAATTCAGCTTTAGGTATAGTCTTTGGCATCAAAATATTTGAGTTTGAGTCATAATGTAGTCATCTAAACTGTTTTAATTTTAGTCTAGTTTTAGTTGATGACATTTCACAACATTTTAGTGGATGAAATCTACTTGGATAAAATGAAACCTTTTATTGAAAGATTGTTTTCTACTTTACAATCTAACTGAAATGGTCAATGAAAGGTTGACAAGTTCTGTCAAATTTCCTTTCTTGATTTTTCCAGAACAATTCTTCTGTTTTTCTGTTCCAAATGTTTGATTCCATCTCCCATAAGATTAAAAACATTGTGTTTCCAGTTTAGTGGGATCAGTCTCTGGGCTACACATGAGATCATCCTGTGCTCTGATCTCATTTTCATTTTGTTTGTCAGATATTTTTAATCTACATTTGTTTACATTGTTTTATTCTTATGTGAGATGTTCTTATGTCCTTTATCATTTTAACTGAGCATAAATGAGCAAAGTGCAAGTTAAAAATGTTTTAGTCATAGTTTAGTGTCTAAATAGTTTTAATTTTAGTCTAGTTTAGTCGATCAAATCTGCTGTAAATGTAGTCGACTAAAATCTGAAGTGTAAAGGGTAAGACATTTTTTATGTTCTGTTTTCCTCTGTGATAAAATCAAACATCTACTAAGCCTTTATTGAATGTTAGTAAAGTCTGAATGTCTAAATGAACAGAAACAAATGTTCCTTTGTGTGAAATGCAGTCACCTTTATTTAGGCTACCTGGCAGAGCATCTCAGTTACAATACCAGAACTGACAACAAACAGTGAACCTGCTCTACATGAATATATCAATTCATAAAGAGAGCAGCTCTGATTGGATGGCTCCACAACTTATCCCACCACCACCAAGCTAAGGCAGCTGTGATTGGATGTCCCTCTGAACTCATCCAACCTTTAACACAACCAAAGTAGCTGTGATTGGATAGATTCATCACTTGTCTCTACTTCCTACATGACCATATTAGGTCTGATTGGATTAAATCTGTCAGACATTTTTAGTTTATTCAGTTCATTTTGACCTGTGCCAAACAGTTGAGCTGGTAGTTAAAGGGTTAAAATGACACAGCCTGATCAGTGAGCCAATCAGAGGAGGAGTCCATGTGACCTGTGGTGGCGTAAAAGCCCTCTGAGTCGTCCAAAGAATCAGAAGAAGAATCAGAAATACTTTATTAACTCCCAAGGGGAAATTTCGTTTCAGTTTCTACACAGTATAGCAGTCAGAAATATCAGATGAAGACATTAGAATAGATAGGAGTAGCACTGATTTAACTAATATGAAGTCAAAATAAAAATAAAATAAATACAACTAAAATGAAAACAAATGAAAAGAGCATGAAAATGAAGTGAGCAGGTTGCAACATGCAGAGCCTTGAAGCAATATCAACTTCCTTCTAAAGAAAACATCAATAAAAATGTGGTGGAAATAAGACTCTGAATGAGGTGGAGGAATACACAGTATTAACAATGAACAATATTTACACTAAAAATGTGAACACAGCCATGACAGGGAGAGCAGAGAGGACAAAGCAGAGAAGAGAAAGCATTTAACAACCAGAAGAAAAGTCTTTTTGACCCGTCAGTGTGACATGGTGTGTCTTGAACTCAATCCTGGGACAGGGACCATTTCAGTTCACTAAAGACTGCCCCATGGGACTTTTTTAAATGTATTTGTTAATTTTTAATGTGATCTTGGTCTGTTTTAACTGTTCCTTAAGGCTGTGAGAGGCTTTACAACCTGTGGGCTTCATTTCTGTTCTCTTTTTGCACTACAATGTAATTTACACTGTACTTTAAATGATGCACTGCTACACTGCACTAAAGCTCATCCTACGACTGGAACATTTAAACTACCTCACTGTACTTAAAAAACAGGATGGAAATATTATTTATTCTTTCTAAGAGTCTTGAGCTTGGTGAAATGTAATTTTGTTCTACTGTTTACTGTTGATATATAGTTTTTATGACTTCTTAAATTTAAATTTAAGTGATGTTAAAATTAGGGATAAACCACAGTATCGAGATGATATTGGAATAAATGAATGAATGAATGAATGAATGAATGAATGCTTTATTTCAGTTTAAAAACAAAAATAAAATCATGTTTTTACAAGAAAAGAAAACAGACAGCAACCAAAAAAGGAACAGGCTGAAGCCCCAAGGCTTATTTTTGCCTCTCCTGTACCATCATAGGATTAACTGAATAATTCACAATAAAACATCAGTACGAGTACATTATTCCAAAACACGTGAGAGCTTAAACTGAAAAATAGAATTCAATCAAATTTGATCATTTTAGATTTTAAAGTCTTCTTAAAAACTAACATAGAATTACACATCTTTATTTCATCGTTTAGTCCATTCCAATATTAGTATCAACCAATTTTAAAATATTTGCAGATATTTACAATCAACATTGTCATATGTGGGCCAAAATATGTCCCACATTGCTATACCATCACTTCAATGGTACATTTAGCATCAAGAGTTTCATTTTCCAAGAGTTAAATGTTGGTTTTCTTGTCATTTCAGCTTCTTGCACAAATAAAAAGTCAAGTCAAAGTTTATTCGTAGAGCACGCGTTTAAAACAACCTCAGTTGACCAAAGTGCTGCACAGGGTACAAAATAATCGTTCATACACTTCATACATAAAATTGTCACATTGAAGCAACAAGTCAGTTTTTGTGAAGTAAAGACTTTGTGCTCCTGTCAAAAATATAATTAGGAGTATTGGTGATAATGAGTTCAGAAATATATGCAAATCAAAATATCATCAAAAATCACATATGGTGCATCTCTAATAAAAATGTTTCTACAACTTCAAGGGGACGAAAGAAATTAGGGATCTTAATTAAAACACTGTACATATTTATCAGTGTTATAAATATATTTATTGTAATAAATATATAGCTCAGTCTTCAGTTGGTTCTTGGTGTTCAGATGTTCATCATCAGGTAAATAAAGACATGAAACATTGATTTTCTTGATTTGATTTGAATTCTTTCAGCCTGTTTTTGTTCAGAACAATCAGCTGTTCATAGGTGACATCAGCTGACTGATGATCAGCTGTTTCCTGTCAGCACAAACAGACGTCTCTTCAGGGGACGCTGCAGAGGACAAGACGTCTCAGGTCTTTGAATCACCTGCAGGTTTGGACTACAGACCACACAGAGACAACCAGGAACCTAAAGAGCACACCCTAAACCCAGGATAGAGGGGCTCGGTGAATGTGGTCTCTGTGGTGTGGAGGTGGATCAGTCCATCAGAGGAGACTTCATAGAAGGACAGAGATCCAGCAGGACAGTCCACATACACCCCTACTCTACCAGAGGATGAAGAGGAGGAGGAGGAGGAGGAGGAGGTGGATGTTTTTCTGTTATTGTGATGGACAAAGTAACCACGACCAGAGCAGCTCAGACTCCAGGAATGATCATTATATCCAAACAAACATTCATTTTTGAATCCTTTCCTCCTGATTCTTCTGTAACTCACTGATACATAAACATCTCCGCTCCACTGGACCTCCCAGTAACAGCAACCGCTCAGAGCAGACCTGCACAGCAGCTGAGGATAACTATCAAATCTGTCTGGATGATCAGGATATGGCTGACGCTCTCTCACACGTGTCACCGTCCTGTTGTCTTCAGACAGTCTGAGTTTTCTGCTCACTGTGTTTGTGTCCACCTCCAGCTCACAGGCGTCTGATGGAGAGAAGGAGAAACATCAGAGCAGCAGGTCATCATCTGATCATCTACAATCATCTGAGCTGAGGGTTCAGAGTCAGCTCTGATGGTCTGACCTTTGACCTCCTGCTGAGTCAGCCATGTTTGACCTCTGACCCCAAACTCTGCTCCATCTTTCTATCTGAACCAGTTTGATTTGTGTGTTTGTGGTTCCATGGTCCACCTTCAGTTTTTCCTGGACCTGGTCTAGTTATGGACCAGTGAACCACCACGGTCTTCAGTCTGGACCAGAGAAGAGGACCTGGTCTAGTTATGGACCAGTGAACCACCACTGAGTCTGGACCAGAAACTGGTCTAGTTGATCAGACTCTGATAAATGCAGATCCTGAGATCTGGGTCATAAAGTGGACTCGTTAGAGCACCAGGCCATTTATTGAAATAAAAACAGAGTTCAAAGAAGTTGACATTTTTCTTCCTTCAGTTCTGTCCAAAAATCTGAAATCCTGATGATTCTTGGATGTTGAACTCTTTCCATGGCGCTCACACACAGCACCCAGTGCTCTCTAACTTTCACACAGACACAAAGAAAAGAATCTTTTCCTCTAATAAAGGATTTCCTCAAATAAAAGAGCCTGTGGCTCAAGTTTTCTCTCTCAGTCTGAGGCATGTTGATGAACAACTCTTTTGATTTGATGGTATTTTTAATCTTGTTTTTTGTGCAGGCTCAGATTTTGTGTCAAATGTGAGGACACAAAGGGTCTAGTGTCCAAATATTGACCCAGAAGAGGAACAAGCCCTCACTTATTAACAACATGTTCAATCCAAACTGTTTGAATCTCTGAATTAACCCTCGTCCTTTCACAAATAGAAAATCCTGATCAGTGATTCTGTTTTGAACCCTTTCAGTCCCACTCACACTCAGCACACAACGCTCACTAAATTTGACAGAAAATAGAAAAACAGGAATCATTTCATCAACAAAGAGCCCGTGGGTAATGTTCTCTGTCTGTCTGTCAGCGTCTGGGACATGTCATTGATTCACTACTTTATTGATTTGAAGCTTTTTGTGTGCACAGGCTCTGATTTGAACTCAAATGTCAAACATGGAGCCAGAGCCCAAAAAGTGGAGCTGCCAGAATAACAGGCCAAAAGTCTGACACAGTAGAGAGCAGTTTTCATCCAAATGACTTCAGTCTGTCAGTGACTTCTGTCCTGCTGATTATTCTCCATGTTCAAATCAATGATCACACACTGAACCCTTTGAGCTCCTCTCAATGTGAACATCCTGGAGCCAAAGGGACAAATAGATATTACCCATAATCCCTTGGGTTGGCCTGAGGCTCTCATGTACAGCTCACGTTCAGCTCATGGTGTGATGGAGCATTTCTCTGATCACACCAACACACCATCTCTGCTGATTTTTCTTCCTCATCTTCACTTTGATCATGTGACCTGTTCCTCAGACTAATGACCTCTGACCTTCATGTCTCCATGCTTTATCCTCCTGATGCTGTTTTATCTCTGGAGCTCTGACACAATCCTTCAGATGAAAAGTTGATGAGAGTAAAAAGTTGAATAATCATCATTAAATCAAAGATTAAAAACACTCACACTTCTTCAGACCAGGTCTCAGTCTGTGCGCTCCACCATGGTCCAACCTGGAGACAGAAACCAAAGCTGGGATCAGTTCTTCATTCATCAGGGTCCTGAGATAGCCTCCCTCTCCAGCCCACACCAATCAGGAGGTTTCTACAGAAAACCTTCCCTCTGTCTCCATCCAGGGTCTGTCTGGGCTCAGAGCTCTGAGTGGATCCTCTTAACCAGGTCACCGTGGTTTCAGTGGGACAGGCCCGTGGGTGACTCTTTATGTTCACACTGCTGCATCACAAACAGGATCTATGTGTTTACTTCTCCTCTTAGTGCATGAGTGTGCGCTCATTTCCACGCAAGGACCTGTGTTTATCAGTGTGTGGCGGGGAGACGCTGGTGTCCCACGTCAGGGTCTGAGCTGGTTAGACTCAGTCAGTGTGGACTCTCACTGCAGCCCAAATCTGTGAAGGAGGACCATCACATCATCCTGACTGTGTCTCTGTAGACTTCACAGCTCAACACTCACATTAAATATGATGTCTAAATGGATTTAATAAACACCTCTGACATCCCTGTGGACTAATGAGCTGTTGAAATAAGGCTGAAGAGCTGTCAGCTGATCTGTTCATTCAGATTTAATAAAGGAGAGTTTTCTTCAGCTCTTTATTTGAACCATCAGAGAGGCTTCTTTCAGTCATCATCAACTTTATAAAACACTTCAGTCTGTGCAGGACTGTGGAGATCTGAGCAGAGGAACTACAAACTGATCAAGTCTGACAGGAACAGTGCTGGGACTAGCTGTGTTACTGACTACTTTTTCCCAGAAATGGTAATTTCATAATTACTATTCAAAATGTTCAAAAGCCACAGTGAAATGTGGCGTTACTTTACGCCGATGTCAAACAGCTGATATTTGACATGCCTCACTGAACACAGACAGGAGCTGGCCTACAGACAGATGAGATAACTTGATGCCAGAGTTGCCAGGTTTGCTTATTATAAGCACTTTGGCTTCTTCTTTTTCTAACTTGCATGTGAATATTAGGAGTTGTAGGTTGCAGTTTTTGGGCTTGTTCAGTGTTGCAGTGTTTCATTTGGATGTCAAACCCAAGGAATCTGGTGCATGACCTACCATCAATATAACCAATTCAGAAGTTATTAAAAAACTATTTTAACCCACAGTAAAACAAATTAAATTTCACTGTAAAGATGATGTTTCATCCAATTTATTTTAATTTTTGACAGACAGTTAAACTTATTTCTAATGTAGCTCAGACTGTTTTCACCATGATAAAGCTGTAGGATTAAGATAAAACAGATAAAACCTGACATGTCATTTTGGTAACAAAAAACCAGGTTAGACTGTTTAGTAAAACTGAGTTACAAATAACAGCAGTCCTCCTTTCTTCTGTATCAAGAAAAGGATGTTCCACCTCCAAACAAAAGGATGTTTAGTCAGTAAATTAAGAGAAAAAAAAGAAGAGATATGACTTTGAGGTTGAAAGGAAAAAAAAAAAAAAAATCTATCTTTAAAATATTTCAATCACAAAATCACACATCTTGTTAGCAGCAGTGGTGAGTCTGAGTCTGTGGAGTTAAACTGGACTTTTCAGGATGGAAGTAAAAGAAGTAAAAACAAAACACATGTCCATTATGTCCTAAAGCAAAGTGTTTGTCTGTTGTTAGTAAATCTAAAATCTAGAGACCAAAACAGAGAACTCTGCTGATGATGTCAGAGCTGCTGCAGCAGGTAACAACAAGGAAGAACACAGAGGCGGAGACACACAGTTCAAGAGGAAAAGAGTTTTAAAAGTAACACATCAGTTACTTACCTGGTAACTTACATTTATGAAGGATTCTTCTGTTAGTAATTCAGTTTTTTTTGGGAGAGTAAATGTAACTATAACTAATTTAAGTAATTTTCCAACACTGGACAGGAAACTGACATTAAAACTAAACAGTCAGTGGACTATTACTGAGTGACATCAGGGATCATTTACTGTCTTTACCAAATATGACAACAACTACAAGGCTGAACAGAGCACAAACAGGAGACAACACACAATACAAGCTCTGGAGGACTTCATGGACAAAACTGGGACACAAAGACAGAAGCATCAACAAGTGACAGGTCAATTATAGGACAAAAATGTTCTCTGAGACAAATAAGCAGGAAATCAAAACATACAGATCAGCCTCAGAAAAAGGCAATCCATATCAAAACATAAGGCTGGATTTACAGATCAATTCAATAATCAATCTCTGTTACACCCCTCCTCCCACACCCACTCTTTTGATGTTTAACCTTGACCCCAGATACCTCTCTCTCTGTTAACCCATTAATGAGCCTTTGTTAAACTTTAACATCTAAAATTTAATAAAGAATAAATCAGAGTTTGCAGCCACAGTCTGACTTCCTGTCCAAACTCAGACCAGTCTCCAGTCTCTCTGCAGCCCTGGCCTCTGACTCTCAGTCATCTCACTTTTCAGCCTGCTGAACATCAACATGTGATTCTTTCTTCTTCTGTGGTGTCAATGTACCTCAGGATGTTCAGGCTGCAGCGTGGATCCTCCAGCAGACAGCAGCTTCTCTCCTCGTTCTCCTGGATGATTGTAGCTCAGGTCCAGCTCTGTCAGAGGGCGAGCTTAGAGCAGAGTCCAGAAACACAGCCCTCCTCTGAGACCAGACAGCCAGACAGACTGCAGACAGACAGACAGACAGACAGACAGACAGACAGACAGACAGGTGAATCCACAGTTAAACATCACAGGATCAGGTCCAGAGTGAAGGCCTGTCTACCTTAGTGTAAAAACAGCCTTGAACCATCAGGACTTTAAATTTAATCTGATTGGCAGCTGATGTTGCTTCAGCTGGCGCTATATGGGTTTGTCTATAAAAACTAGAGGAAGTATTTCCGCTCCATCAGATCAAGCATCCGCAGCTCTGCTGGCAGGTAGGTTAGCTGGAACATCTAGCCCTCTGTTATCTGCCGATAGGCTGCTAATTACTGTTTCAGAAACCTGAGTGTCGCCCTTTTTGTGATGACTACGGTGAATTTGCCAGGACATATCCTCTCTTTTAGACAGTGATAGGTGGCCTCCTCGTGCTAATCACTGGCCCCCTCCTCTCTTGCATTCTATTCATGGTGACTCTATTTCTGTGTTTATCAGGGTCCGTCTGTGGTGAACCAGCTTTGTTTTGCTTTACTTTTCTTTTTGCTTTGTTCCTTTGATTTTACTCCTTGGTTTCTGCAGCTGCCAGCTGCTTCTGTTGCTCTGGCTGTGTTGCTCAGGTGTTACCTGGTTAGCCTGCCCTCTGGTTGGCTGAGACATAAGACAAGAACACACATCAACCTCAGCCTGGAGGCCAACAACTTATTTGACTTTGGGGTTGATTTAATATTGATTTCATTATTTGTTGTGGTTATTTTCTTGAATTTAGTTCTTTGATTAATTTCTTTGTGATTTATTACATTTTGGTTTCTTTGTGATCTGGTCTTTTTGGGGTTTATAAGTACTTGATTTTGGTTTTGTGATTTAATTACTGTTTAGTGTTAATTAATCTCATTCTTTGAGTTAATTCCTCTTCCTTGGGGAGTTCTTATTTATTTTGAAGGTTTAGTTAAATAGATTAAGGTTTTTCTTGCATTTTCATTGTTTTCTTTTCTTTCCCTGTATGTGTGGGTTTACGGGTTTATATATTTTGTTTTGGTTATTAGTTAGATTAGTTACTCTTAATTAATATTATTTTGATTAAGCCTAGTGATTCTTTTCCTCTCATTATTATTATCATTGTTGTTTGAATCATTTGGGTTTATATGTTCAGTTCCCCACCTAATTTGTTGTTTTGTCCTTTTATGGGAGCCTGGTGAAAGCTGGTGTCCATGGTGTCCCCCTTTTGGTGTGCTGTGTGTCCTGGTTTGGGTCACTTCACGTCCTGTGAGTGTGTTTATCCGGCGCCTTGTTTTCTTTCTTAGGTTTCGTTTAAATAACCTCCTCGCCTCTTCCTCCTGGTACTAGTCTCTGAAGGTTCCCCTTCCTTTAGTTTTCCTCTCCATCTTTAAATGGGTCTTAACAAGTTTTAAAGGTGTGTAATAAGAACGTTGTCTTAACTGGAACCACGTCTCTGCCTGCTCAATAACGGACCTGTGAAGGTAAAATTGATTCCTGTGGCGTTCCCAAGGTGGCGTTTGTGATTTAATTGGAGGAACTGAGTCATCCTCACCCTAATTCCTCTTCTTCAAACTTCCAGGGTTATAAATGTGACATTTTGCAATTTCCTTTCCAGTTTAACAAAACAGTTCAGTTTTATTTGTTTATGAGCTCCATATGACCACTGGACATTAGATACAGTAGAAAGTTCTCTCCTCTCTCAGTAAGTCACAGTCTGTGAGTTGGGGATGAAAAAAAGAGGAAAGTACAGTGCCAAAAACAAAGGGTATTTTCTCTACCTACAAGACCTCAATTCAAAAAATAATACCACAGTTTAAGAGTACGCTACATATGATTTTTTTTAAGTGCATAAACATTTCGGAAATATAAAGTTTATCTAACCTAAGCCAACTCACGCCGTGTGTCCCTCTGCTAAATCAGTCCGCCGTAGTTAGCTAGCGGCCTCAGACACTGTTTTACACTAACTGTAAGCACATTATATGACACATATTTCTGAGATGGGTTTTTGTGATGCTTCCTTTGCTGCAGAAACAGATGTGCATCATGGAGAACTCAGCTTTCACCGTATTCCTCTACGTAATGAGAGCATGCTGTTACATCATATAGCGAATGCATCTCTTGTTTCCTGTTACCTGACAGATTGTGTGCACAGATCTATACATCTCTCTTCCTCTCTAAACATCTATATATATCTATATTTGAGGCAAATACATGAGTAATATTTGCATGTCTGTGTGAGAGAGAGACACAGACACAAGTAGTCTGCACTGTTTTGATAAACAGCCTCCTCTACTCTGCTTATTTGTTTCTGACGGATCATAATTACTTTGAGCAGAAACTGTCTTTAGGTCCTTCAGGTTTGGGACGTTTTTCCAGTTTATCATCGGAAAATTGAAGAATGTCCACAAAACTCCAGGTTTCAGAAGAGCAGGAAAGTATATTTGATGAGAAATACAGCTGTCCATATCACCTATTTCCTCTGGGTACTCGCAGGTCAAACATCTACATCACTGTTTATTTCCGACTCTTTCTTGATGTCCAGTGTCCGTGGATGTTTCCTCTGTATTCCTTTCGGTCTGTTTGGTCACCATCTTTTTGCTGCTTCTGTAAAGTCCGTACATCAGGTATCCTCTTGACTCCAGTCAATGTGACTTAGGCGCTGTCATAATCATCCTTTTTAATTTCCTGCATTCTCTTCTCCACACCACTAAGTCAAAACAGAAATTACGATGCTTGATTAAAGTTACAAGCTACAACTCGTCTGAAGCTAGCTTGAATTTGATCAGCTGTGAGAGACTGATTTAGCGGAGGGACACATGACACAGTTAGCTAGGTCCAGATAAAAACTTTATATTTAAAGTTTGGGTTCTTATGAGTGGAAAAATAACCTTGAATTTTGCGATCTGTTTTTCTGAAGTCAGATCTTACTGAATACTCAAAAAAATCCTTTAAAGTTGTTTAGATATTTTGAAACAACAATAAAGACAATTAAAAGCATTTTTCAACAATAAAGTTTTGTTACAGCTTTTTTCTTTCTTGACTCATGGTGCAAAACTGTCAGTACATTAATGGTGCAGTTCTACTGTTTCTGTTTAATGGTTTAATATTTCCTGAAAATTGATGGTCAGAGTTACCAGGAAGGCAGAAATCAGAGTTAAGTGTGTGAGTTTGCAGGAGAGAGCTCAAGTCTAGAGATTACTACTCACTGTTTTGTTCATGAATTGAAATTGTAGTTTGTGCGGGCATAGCCCACAGTGACTGTTTAATAAAGCAAGTATATTCGCAAGCCAGAGTCACCTTTATTTTACGTCCGACGGATGTTACAGTAGACTTGTTTACATGTTGTTCAAAGAAATGCTCAAAAACTTTTTTTTCTTGAAACAAGCAGGCAAAGTAGCAGCAGTCTTGTCTAAAAAGTATTAAATAAAATAAGGTGTTTCTGAGTGTAACACATAAAAATAATCTCTATACAGAGGCGAGTCTCCGTCTGTCTCGAACACGCCGACGTGCTTTCTCAGCGAGTGTTCTTTCATAGAGGTCGTGCTCCACAGATGAAGAAAATCAAAATTGAAGTCAGCCTTCAATCTTTTAATGATTTTCTTTGCTTTGTTTAGAAATGCTTCCAGCTTTTGGAGGTTTTTGGTCTCATGAAGTAATGCCATGGATGCTGCCATTGTGAATCCTTCTGCATGTTGTTATGTGCAGTGACGGCTGCTAGTATCACACCTCTCCTGTAGCTTATGCAAGAGCGGGCTCATCTCCTCCCAACTAATACTATGCTACAATTTCATGCAAACACCCATGATTAGTTCATGAAAATCAATGTTATTGTTGCCAACTAATTCAAATATCAATTTTAATTGATTTAATCGATTAGTTGTTGCAGCCCTACCTTTAATGTACTCTATAGACCAGGTCCAGGAGGGAAACCCCTTCTCTGAGAGCAGGCTAGAAAACCTCCTCTTTTTCTGATAAAACTTATAGACTTAAACTGCTAGAACAAGTCTCGCTCCTCAGGGACTGGGCTGATGACCACAGATTGAAGGACTAATGAATAGTTTGTATGTGCTACAGGTTGACATCACAGTATCAGTCTCTAAAGTAGTATGGGAGGAGGACCCTTTAACCATCAGGGCCGTTAAAGTTCTCTATAGTCCAGGTGCAGGAGGGAAACCCCTTCTCTGAGAGCAGGCTAGAAAACCTCCTCTTTTTCTGATAAAGCTTAGAACAAGTCAGGCTCCTCAGAGACTGGACTGAAGACCACAGGTTGAGGACTCTGTCCTAGTTTGGTTCCTATAAAAATGATGAATGGATTGGATGTCCTGTTGATTGATGGGTCCATCATTTCAAAGACTCAGACATATTCTGCTCGAACTGTCACAGCCTCAGCCTGCCACACTCCAGCCTCAGCCTAATCAAGCTCAACTCCTGTCACCTTCCCTCCTGCTCCTAACTGCACTTCATCTGCTGCAATCACACCACCTACTTAAACCCTAGCTCCGCACTCACTCGGCGTCAGATCGTCTTTGCTCTCATGCAAGAAACACCAGACCTGCTATCCAGACCGATCACACGTTGCCATCCTGTTCTGTTCCTGTTTCTGCCTTTATCGCCTGATTCTTGGCTAGACTACAAGGTACTGAACTGTTTCTGTCCAGCACCCATCTGTCTGCATGATCCCTGGTGGCCGACCTTGGCTCTGTTCCTGACTCCTCCAACTACCTGCCTGTGAGTCCTGATCTGTCTGATTCCCGGCTTACGACCCAGTCTTCTGTTCCTGACGCTGAGTGCCTGTTTGTGAGTCCAAGTCTGCTTCACCTTAAAGACTCTGAGTCAGTTACAGTGTGTGACCCCAGTGGGGCCGAGTGGACAAATCAGCGCCTACTGTTTCAAAGTTCCTTTCTGAACAACTAAATCTGTCTGTTTTTGGTTTTGTGACTAAGGCCCTCAATGTGTTTGGTGAACATTTGGAGCTCCTTCATGTTGAAGGTGTTCAGGAGCTCAGAAGATGGTCACAGCTTTGATTTGAATTTCAACATTTTTGTGTTTACCTGAGAGTCTCCAGTCTGCAGTGTGGACTCTTCAGTTCATCAGACAGCAGCGTCACTCCTGAATCCTGCAGGTCGTTGTTACTCAGGTCCAGGTCTCTCAGACCAGAGGACTGTGAGCTGAGGACTGAGGACAGAGCTCCACAGCTTCTCTCTGACAGTCCACATCCACTCAGCCTGAGAAAGATTCACAACAACCTCATAAATCAAAGACAGTTCCTTCATTAGACTTTGGTGATGCTAAATCTCTGTCATTGTTTTAATCATATAACCTTGTGATCAAGACCTGTTTTAAACTCACCTGAGAGTCTCCAGTCTGCAGTGTGGACTCTTCAGTCCATCAGACAGCAGCGTCACTCCTGAATCATGCAGGTCGTTGTTACTAAGGTCCAGGTGTCTCAGACCAGAGGACTGTGAGCTGAGGACTGAGGAGAGAGCTTCACAACTTTCCCCTGATAGTCTACATCCAATCAGCCTGAGAAAGACCTTTGATCAGTTTCACAAACATTCAAGAAGTTGAACTCTGATCTAAGTCAGCCACAATTATCTCCTGCAGGTGGAGCCTTAATTTCTCATCTGTTGTCTCACTCATGAAAAATAAAGTTAAACAAAATAAAATGAACAAAAGTAAACACTCTAGTACTTTAGTACAGCTCAGAATTAAGTTTTCCATGTAAAGAGGACTTAGAATGTTCACCTGAGAGTCTCCAGTCTGCAGTGTGGACTCTTCAGTCCATCAGACAGCAGCGTCACTCCTGAATCCTGCAGGTCGTTGTTACTCAGGTCCAGGTGTCTCAGACCAGAGGACTGTGAGCTGAGGACTGAGGACAGAGCATCACAGCTTTCCTCTGACAGTCCACATCCACTCAGCCTGAGAAAAGAATCAGAAAACATAAAGAGCAAACAGTTGATGATCAATGATCTTTTAAAAACACAGAAATCTGATGTGACTTGTGCAGGTAGGTGCACCTACAGAGCTTTGCTGGAGGCTTTGACCACTGGCAGCAGCCTCAGAAGAGCCTCCTCTGAAGCAGAGTATTTCTTCAGGTCAAACACATCCAGGTCCTTCTCTGAGGACAGTAAAATGAAGACCAGAGCAGAGCACTGAGCAGGAGACAGTCTATCTGTGGAGAGACGTCCTGATGTCAGGGCCTGTTGGATCTCCTCCACCAGAGAACGATCATTCAGTTCATTCAGACAGTGGAACAGATTGATGTTCTTCTCTGCAGACATGTCCTCACTGATCTTCGACTTGATGTACTTAACTGTCCTCTGATTGGTCTGTGTTCTACTTCCTGTTTGTGTCATCAGACCTTGTAGAAGATTTTGATTGGTCTGCAGTGAAAGACCCAGGAGGAAGCGCAGGAACAAGTCCAGGTGTCCGTTTGGACTCTGTAAGGCCTGGTCCACAGCTCTCTGGTGGACGTGTTTCAGATCAGGTTTGACAGTAAAGATTTTAAGGAACTTGGTTGGTCTCTGTTCTTCTGCCATCAGATTGACTCCAGAGTTGATGAAGGTCAGATGGACATGAAGAGCAGCCAGGAACTCCTGAACGCTCAGATGGATGAAGCAGAACACCTTGTCCTGGTACAGTCCCCTCTCCTCTTTAAAGATCTGTGTGAACACTCCAGAGTACACTGAGGCTGCTCTGATGTCCATGCCACACTCTGTCAGGTCTGGTTCATAGAAGATCAGGTTTCCTCTCTGCAGCTGCTCAAAAGCCAGTTTACCCAGAGACCGGATCATCTCCCTGCTCTCTGGACTCCAGTGAGGATCAGTCTCTGCTCCTCCATCATACTTGATGCTCTTCACTTTGGACTGAACCACCAGGAAGTGGATGTACATCTCAGTCAGGGTTTTGGGCAGCTCTCCTTCCTCTCTGGTCTCCTGCACATGGTCCAGGACTGTGGCAGTCATCCAGCAGAAGACCGGGATGTGGCACATGATGTGGAGGCTTCTGGACTTCTTGATGTGGGAGATGATTCTTTTGGCCTGCTCCTCATCTCTGAACCGTTTCCTGAAGTACTCCTCCTTCTGCTGGTCAGTGAACCCTCTGACCTCTGTCACCATGTCAACACATCCAGGAGGGATCTGATTGGCTGCTGCAGGGCGTGTGGTGATCCAGAGGTGAGCAGATGGAAGCAGGTTCCCCCTGATGAGGTTGGTCAGCAGCACATTCACTGAGGTGGACTCTCTGACATCAGTCAGGATTCTGGTTTGGTGGAAGTCCAGAGGAGGTCGACACTCATCCAGACCATCAAAGATGAACAAGACCTGGAACTTCTCAAACCTGCAGATTCCTGCTTCTTTGGTTTCTCTGAAGAAGTGATGAACAAGCTCCACCAAGCTGAACTTCTGCTCCTTCAGCAGATTCAGCTCTCTGAAGGTGAATGGAAACATGAACTGGATGTCCTGGTCGACTTTGTCTTCAGCCCAGTCCAGGGTGAACTTCTGAGTGAGGACTGTTTTACCAATGCCAGCCACGCCCTTCGTCATCACTGTTCTGATTGGTCCATCTTCTTCAGGTGTTCCTCTAAAGATGTCTTCTCCTCTGATGGTCTTCTCTGGTCTGTGTGGTCTCCTGGATGTGGTCTCGATCTGTCGGACCTCATGTTCCTCATTGACCCCTCCAGCCTCTCCCTCTGTGATGTAGAGCTCTGTGTAGATCTGGTTCAGCAGGGTCAGGGTTCCTGCTTTAGAAATCCCTTCAAACACGGTCTGGAACTTCTGCTTCAGTTTGGACTTGAGTTTTCCTCGGCACACTGAGGTGTCAGATCCTGAAGGAAAAACCAACAAATGACATTAAAGTCTGGATCCTGGACAAAGTCCTGACATCACAGAGGGGCTGCTCACATCTTCTCATTTACCAAAAAGTATTTTTATTTAAACCTTGTGGTTATGAATATCATATTGAAGCAGATATTAATAGTCATACTTATAGCTTAATTTGTGAAGTACTATTAAAAACAGAGATTTACAAAGTGCTTTGACAAACAGGAACATATAGAAGACAAAGCACAAGAGTCTTAGCACAAAAAGATCAAACCAACAAAAAAGCTCAATTTTAATCAAAAAACTCTCACAAACACACAATGACCCCTGTCATAGATGATAACCCCCCTTCATCATAGTTGACCTTCAGAATAAACCTCTTACCGTTCCACAGATGATCAGCCAGCTCGTCCTGATTCATCTTCCTCAGGAAGCCCACTGTGATCTTCAGAAATGCCTCTCTGAAGCTCCTCTGCTCCTCATCTTCACCAACCATCTCATCCTCACTCTGAGCCTCTGAGCATCCTGGGTAATCTGGACCCAAACCCCTTCGGATTCCCTTCAGTCTGTTCTTCACAAAGCTGATGATGTTCTCCTCCAGCAGCTGGAGAACAGAAGACAGTGGAGATTCAATGTGACAGAGCAGAACACTGACATTAACATCTGGATCATGGTGGAGCAGCAGACGTGTAGATCATGGACTTCACTGTTAAAGTGTGATGTTCTCACCAGAAATATGGAGTCCAGCTCTGATCCAGGCAGTTTGGAGAAGATACTGGGGAGTCCAGATGTTTCCATCTGACCTCTGTAGATCAGAACAGAATTAAAGAGATCAGTGACTCAGCATGAATTACCATCACCTGTGGATCTGAGATGGTGATTTCATTAGATACCGAAAGGTCTTTCGACCGGGTTGAGTGAAGATATTTGTAAATGATTTCTAGAAAGATTTGGCTTTGGTCCATCACTGTTAACATGGATTAAAATTTTGTATTGCTCTTCTATGGCTGCAGTATGGACAAATACTATAATCTCTGACTATTTAAAGATCCATAGGGGCTGCCAACAAGGCTGTAGTCTCTCTCCTTACCTGTTTGATTTGGCAATCGAGCTACTTGCTATAGCTTTCAGGGTGGAAGATGGTATTAAAGATATTTTTGGGGCGGTAAACTGCATAAAGTGTCACTCTACGCAGAAGATTTAATATATAAATATATCCAGCCCTCAGGAATCCATCCCAAAACTATTATGCATTCTAAAGGAAATTTGGGTTATAAGATCAACTACTAATAGACTACTTTTTCCTTTTAATGATGAATGTGAGGATAACTCTGAGTTTCCTTTTAAAATAAAAAAGGACAATTTTACATATTTAGGCATCAAAGTTATTCTATCAGTGAGCGGGATGTATGACTGTAAGTATTGGAACAAACAACACAGGTCTTCAAAAAAACATTTCATTAGTAGGACTGTAAATATAGTTAAAATTCTTCCTAGGCTCCCTACATATTTCAAATGATCCCCAAATTTATACCAAAACACTTTCAACAACTGGACAAATTAATTTCATCTTTTATCTGGAAGGGCTCAAATCCAAGGATGAACAGGAAGTTTTTGGAGGTGCCAAAGGAAGCGGGGGGTCTTGGTCTGCCTAATTCTTTTTTTTTATTAATGTAACAAAGTTTTTGTATTGGGTTTCTACATCTATAAATAAGGTGAGCAGAAACTGGGTTGCGATCAGCTTCTTTCTAATCCATTACTAACTATCACTTCACCACTGATATGGCTTAAAATTTGGTTTCAGTTAAAGCTGGGGTTGGCGATTTTGGAAAACTAGCATGAATTTGAAAGTCGCATCTCCTCAGAGCTCCGCCTAGCCACACCCCCCGCTCACATGCACGCGCGCAGCCGCTATATCCAGAAGACTGATTCAACTCCAAACCCTCAGCACAACGTGTTTGTTTCACACTACACCAAGTCATGTCTCAGTCAGCATGAAGAAAACATCAAACAAACATGTAAAGTCAGTTAGTGCTCACAGGAGATGTTGATCGGGGTATAGGTAGTTCCTCTGCCATTCTCCACATAGCTGTCAAGTCTCCTGTTTTGACCATGAAACTATCGTATTTTCCGGATTTTCTCCTCTTTTCCGCCGTCCTCCTGTATCAGTATTCTCTTGTAAATCTCCCGTGTGACAATATAATAATAAAAGCACTCCTCTGCCTCTCCAAACTGAACTCTGTCTCTAGCCTGAATGGGGCGGTAATGCTCCAAAATGATGGATGCCAACCACCGAAGAAGAAAAAGTCTCGCGAGAACTGCCACCTGCAGTAGCATGGATGGCAGTTCTCGCGAGATTAGAGCCAACAGCGGAACAAACTTAGAAAACACACATTCTATACTAGATAGTGCATTTCAGTCTTTGCAGAGACATGGGCTTTTTATTCTCAGTGACTTTTTCTCAGAAGATAATTTCTCTTCTGTCAAAACATTAATAATACTGTATATTGTAACATACCGAGAATGTTTTTCAGATATCTTCAAATTTTCAGAAAAATTTCTCTCTTTTCCCTACTTCACACCAAGGAATCTGTCAGATTTTATTCTACAACTAGACCTCTATTACAGGAAACGGGTCTCTATAGTTTACAAAGTGAGACAGGGATTAAATAAAATATCTTGGGACAGAACAAAAGCTGCATGGGAGACAGATTTGGGAGAGGGGCTATTGGAGGATGCCTGGCAGAGAAGTCTAACCTGTACACATACTTCTGTCTATGTTTATGTCATGGGCTGATTCAGTTTAAGGTTCTTCATCATCTACATTATTCTAATGATAAGCTGGCTAGAATCTTTTCCACAATAAACCCTGTCTGTCCAAGATGTGGTTACTGTCCTGCAGCGGTGGACATATGTTTTGGCTACAGACAATAGACATCAGATTTTCACACAGTTATTTTTGGCATACCATTTCCAAATTGAAAGCTCAAAAGCAAATGCTCTTGCTTTTGTCTCTTTGTTGGCACCCAGACTTATTCTTTCAGCAGGAGGGCCTAAAATGCTCCGTCTTCTCACACTGGTGGAAGAAGGTGCTTTCCCTTTTACCTTTAGAACAGTTTAGGGCTAAAATTGAAAAAAAAAAACACAAGGGCTTTATCCTGACCTGGAGTCCCTATACAGATTACAGAGAGGGCTTTTTTTGGTTGTACTTAATGATGACCTGGGGTAACACAAATAGGGATGGGAATCGAAAACCAATTCCAGTTGAGAATCGTTAACAGCTCCATCAAAGAATCAATATCATTAATTTTTTTGCTAATCAATTCCTTTATCAATTCCATCCACTGACAGGGTTCAGAAGCGTCAGAATTGTGACTTAATCCTAACTGCACCTACAACACAACCTTACGCGAGTGGACACACTAGCAATTTGCAGAAGCAGAAGCAAATCTGCAGGAATCGATAAGGGAATCGTTAAAGAATTGGATCGATTAGCAGGATCGTTAACAACACTGATATTGATAAAATCTTATCAATTCCCATCCCAAAACACAAACTTTGATTCTGTTCATAATGTGGCCTCCGCTTGATATAGAGACCCTGTCAAGAGTGTTTGTTTTTCAGACTCTTGGGGTGGGGGATGAGGGAGTTTGAAAAGCCTGATTATATAAGTTTGTTAATTTACTTGTTTGAAAAATCAAAAATAAAGTTAGCAAAAAAAGACAGTCTGAGTGCAAAGGGAGCTGACCTGACCTCAGCAGGTCCATCAAATAAACATCTTCATCACCTCAGAGGGACTCAAACATGGAGGTCAAAGATCATACAGTGGGAGGAAAAAGTAAGTACACCCTTTGTAATTTTGTACATTTCTGCCTAAATTGGTCATAAAATGTGGTCTGATCTTAACTCAAATCACAAGAATGAGTAAACAGTGTCTGCTTAAACTAATGCCACCCAAACAATTACATTTAAAGGTGTAGTCAGCGATGTGGGAGAAAACGAATGGAGGGTTTGTTTATATTCGAACTTAGACCCGCCTCCCGAAAGCTGATTGACGTGTATCATCATGGAAACGGCCGTAGAAACTGCATAGCTGACGTAGCGAAGGAAACCCCGACTGGTCAGACAACTCAACTGCCAATATTGAAAACATCAAAACAACAGTACATTTTGGCAGATTAGACAATAAGATGAATGCCTGACGGCTGCTGCTGTTATGTGAAGCACCACAAAGCTGATGTTGCTTACCTATCCAGCAGAAAGACGGCGACATCAGCGTTAGTTTTCAGGTCTTTCAATTAGCGGAGTTCCCTCCACCGTCGGAAAGCAACACCAATGTTGATCCGGGTCTTTGCTCTTTTGGTCATAGTCCTTCTTTTCCACTTTTCACTCCTCTGACCTCTTTCTTTGGGCTGTTTTTCAGCCATTGCTACCGCAACTATTGTATCTCTCTCTTACGCTTACTGCGCACGCTACGCAACCTACGGCTCCCCCTCCCCCTTCTGTCTGATCTGCGCATGCGTATGATCGCCCCCTGGACGTGGGGGGGTTTACTTTGTTTTGGTTATGCGGTCCGAGCCACAGTATTTATCGGCTGAAATTCAGAGCCAAGGCTGTGTATTGAGACCGGATTTTTTTTTCAACATGCTGTCAGTGGGGACATCTTGTGGATGGAGATGAGACATACGGTGAATTTCACAAATACTGCATTTGATTAGAAGATTAGAAGATCGCTGAGTACACCTTTAATCATATTTTTATTGGCCATTAGATGTAAACATTCACAAGACAGGGAGGAAAAGGTAAGCACACCCTTGGATTCAATAGCTGGTTGACCCTCCTTTGGCAGCAATAATTTCAACTAGACGTTTCCTGTAGCTGCAGATTAGGCACGCACAACGATCAGGATGAATCTTGCACCATTCCTCTTCACAAAACTGCTGCAGTTCTGCAAGATTCTGGGGATGTCTGGTGTGAACAGCTTTCTTGAGGTCATGCCACAGCATCTCAATTGGGTTTAGGTCAGGACTCTGACTGGGCCATTCCAGAACATTTATTTTATTCTTCTGAAACCATTCTAAAGTTGATTTGCTTCTGTGCTTTGGGTCGTTGTCCTGTTGCAGCACCCATCCTCTTTTGAGCTTCAACTGTTTGACAGATTGTCTCAGGTTTTTCTGCAAAATATCTTGGTAAACTTGTGAGTTCATTTTTCCATTGATGATGGCGAGCTGTCCAGGCCCTGAGGCAGCCAAGCAGCCCCACACCATGATGCTCCCCCCACCATACTTAACAGTGGGAATAAGGTTTTGATGATGGTGTGCTGTTCCATTTTTTCTCCACACATGACGCTGTGTGTTCCCACCAAACAACTCAACTTTGTTTTCATCACACAACAGAATATTTTCCCAGTTGCACTGTGAAGCAACTAAATGCTTTTTTGCAAACTTCAAACATGCAGCAATGTTCTTTTTAGACAGCAATGGCTTCCTGCGTGGTGTTCTCCCATGAAACCCATTTTGTTTAATGGTTTACATATTGTAGATGTGTCAACAGAGATGTTGGCATGTTCCAGTGATTTCTGTAAGTCTTTCGCTGACACTCCAGGGTTCTTTCTTACCTCATTGAGGATTCTACGCTATGCCCTTGGAGTCATCTTTACAGGGCGACCACTCCTTGGAAGAGAAGCAACAGTGCCGAACTGTCTCCATTTGTAGATCAATTTTTCTCACCGTGGATTTGTGAACATCAAGACTTTTAGAGATGGTTTTGTAACCTTTTCCAGCTTTACACAAATCAACAATTCTTGATCTTAGGCCTTCAGAGAGTTCTTTTGAGCGAGGCATGGTGCACATCAGACAGTGCCCCTCATCAAGAGACAACTCTTAAAGCTGTGGTCTACGATTTTAAACCTCAGCCTGCCCCCCTTCCCTCACCCCTCCCTTCAGTGTTCCAAGATCCCGCCCCCAGCTCGTGTCGCATCATAACAACAAGCCCCCTTGGACAGAGCTACGAGCGACTAGCATAATATATCAGCAGCAAACTCAATCAAAAACAGTTCAGTTCAACTGAAAGCATCAAACGCCACAGTCATCCCCTTGTAACACACAGCGGTAGCGATGCGGGTCTGGCGCCGCCAGAGCGGAGCCGATTGTGGGGGAGGATTTATCTTTCTCAGACTGTCCTTCCCAGCTCAGCTTACAATGCCAACGATTAGCGGCTAACAGGCTAACCCGCTCCGCTACAAGTTATTAGCCAGGCCAGGCACAGACTAACCAGAGTTATTCAGCAGACATCTCCCACTGTAGTAAACAAAGCGATTACCTGATCAACCAGGGGCGAAACGGCCGATGCTGAAGGTCTGACAGCCGACTGAGGCCATTCGTTAGCCGTTAGCCCGCTAACAAGCCTCGGCCACTCAGCTAACAGCTAACGCTGCTAGCTGCTCACCGGGAGGTAGAGAGGAGGAGGCAGGACCATGGGCATCATGCTGCGCAGAGCGTT
This sequence comes from Scarus forsteni, assembly GCA_036419115.1. Classification (NCBI taxonomy): domain Eukaryota; kingdom Metazoa; phylum Chordata; class Actinopteri; order Labriformes; family Labridae; genus Scarus; species Scarus forsteni. The sequence continues at coordinate 355,404 of JAZDUH010000483.1, read as the reverse complement.
CGAACGCTCTGACGCTGCGTAGCGAGGGAGACAGAGGATTGGATGGACTCACGGACCAATCAAACGTGCAGCTGCACGTTTTGATTGGTCAGCTAGTATGCAGCTTTTCAGCGGATATACTGAATGGATTTTTTTCGTTCTTTTTGGTCCTTATATTGTGTAGATTGGACCATAGGACCATAACAGCCTTATAAACGGTGTTATTAATATGTACAAAACTTCCAAATCGTAGACCATAGCTTTAATTGGTGTGTGTTTTCCAGTGGGCAGGGCAGCTTTAAGCCACACCTCAGTAATTGAACTTCAGGTTGGCTCACACCTGACTCATAAATTTGACTAACTAGCTCTTGGAGGATCCTTTGCCAGGGGGGTGTACTTACTTATTCCTCCATGTCTTGTGAATGTTTACATCTAATGACAAAAATACGATAACATGTAATTGTTTTGGTGGCATTAGTTTAAGCAGACACTGTTTACTCATTCTTGTGATTTGAGTTAAGATCAGACCACATTTTATGACCAATTTAGGCAGAAATGTACAAAATTACAAAGAGTGTACTTACTTTTTCCTCCCACTGTATTTACCAATCCTCACCTGTCCTCAGCAGGTCTGTCCTTCTTAAAGTAAAGAAGCGGATCTTTTGACCTGTCACTCTTCATGGACACACCACTGGGCTCAGGAGGCTCTGATCTCTTCATCCTGATAAAACAAACATCATCTTCATCATCATCAGATACTTGAGCTGTTATTTCAGGATGAAGATGCAGTGATGATGATGAAATGATGAAGAGTATGGCATTGTCCTTCTGTAAAGTGTCTTGAGGTAACACCTGTCATGGTTTGGCACTACTGTGATAAAGACTGATGATGAAGATGAGGATGATGATGGTGTAGTGATGGTGTCAGTGTGATGGCTGCAGATCTTCATCTCACCTCAGACCCTGGTCTTCTTCACTCAGAGAGGTTTTAGATGGAGGGACCCCCTCCTCTGGTTCTTCAGTCTGGTCCATAGCAGAGCGCCCCCTGCTGTCTGTCAGAGAGCAGAGCGTGAACAACAAACTCTTCTGCAGGAGGCTCACTTTGAGCATCAAAACATCATCACTGACCTTGTGTCTAAATTTAAATCCTGAAGGTCTAAGGCATGTCCTCAGAAGAGCGATATACACCAGACAGGAATATCGCTGAGCTGAAACAGTTTTGTACAGAAGAATGGTCCAAAATTCCTCCTGACCGTAATGCAGGTCTGTTCTACAACAACGAGAAATGTTTGATTGGGTTTATTTCTGCCAAAGGAGGGTCAACCAGTTATTATAACCAAAGGTTAACATACTTTTTCCACCCTGCACTGTGAATGTTTACATGTTGTATTCAATAAAAACATGTAAACTAGTGATGTCAGGCGATTAAAAAAATTAATCTAATTAATTACAGGATTTGTAATTAATTAATCTAATTAATCGCATTTTAATCTCACTTTTGCTTAAAGTCCCCACCCAAAGAATTTGAATTCTCGGATATTATAAAATTGTAGTGGATGATTAATCAAATGGATACACTAAAAAGAGAATGATTGTAGATCTACATTTTTATTGGTAATTGAATAAAACCTATGTCAGGGCAACTTGTCCAGATAATTCTAAGCTCAATCAGGCAACTCAAATTACACTATAAGTGTGTTTCATAAATCAAATTCAAAATAAGAAAAAGGTCGAGGACATCCAGCAAACCAATTAGGCCTGATGCATTATTAAAGAATGTAATACAAATATAGTTAAATAAATTCAAAAATAAAATAAAGCAGAGTTTCAAATATGCCATTCCTGTTGTCACCTGGGCTTTGTTTGGTTTGACTAGAGACGCATGTGTGAAGTGACGTGCCACTGCCATGTACGGGTCCTCCAGCTGGACAATATCAAAATGTTTGTGTGCTATGATTAATCGCGATTAATTTTTTTAGTGCATTAATTTGCGGTGTAATTAATTAATCTAATTAATGCACTAAAGTGACAGCCCTAATGTAAACATATATTGTTTTTGAGTGGCATTAGCTTAAACAGACTGTGATTGTCAAGTGATGTGACTTTGATGAAGATCAGAACATATTTTATGACCAATTTAAGCAGAACAAAATCCAGGTAATCCCAAAGGGCTCACATCAGGCCCGGCTGCAGAAACAAATTAGAGGGGGGGCATTACATCTTTTCAGGGGGGCACACTTTTTTTGAACCTACATTTAGTCTGCCTTGGGCTGAACAGTGGCTCTGTCACTCCTACAGTTTTGACATATCATTTTCTCTCATTAAAAACAGGGAGTTCATCCATAAATATATACAAAACAACAAACAAAATGCAGTAGTGCTGTGTTAATTTTTTAAACTTAGAAAATGAAGAACAGCAATGGGAACTGCGGTGTGAAAAAAGCAGCACCATACAGCCACTATTAGTAACATAAGATATCAACAGTCGCACTGAAGTAAACAGTCATGCTAGGAGAGGGTTAGTTACAGCATAGGGAGCAGGACAAGGAGGAGGACAACAATGCGGTGTGTGACCCTTCTGCCTGCAAGTAAAAAACAGTTAAGGCCAGTTAAAGTTAAAAGCACTCTAGAAGAGTGCAGACAGCGTTGCCTCCAGGGGCCTCTGGTACTGTTTCACAATATGTCAGGATTAAGAAATAAGCTTGAAATAATTATCAATCAATTATCAATATCAATTTATCATTGAACCACATCATGTCAAGTGTGATGTGTGCTATGTTTACTACTTGATGCTGAAACATCTCAGTTTATTTTAAAATGTCCCAATTGACTGTGCCATGACAATCAGGCTATTTAATAATTTCAAAAAGAGCCTTGCAGCTTTTTGAGATTTTTGAATTGAATAATAAACTCTCTGAACTTTTGCCTAGCCTTAATTTTTATTAATTTAATGGTTATTTAACAGGGACGATACAAACAACATTGCCACAGAAGATGGGAAAATGTGAATGTACATAAGACGTGTAGCTTCAGCTAATCTGCAGTCTTTGTCCCTGGTCAGGATTTAGAGTACAATAAAATATACAGAATACAGATACAATCATACAAATAATATAGTCAATAAGTACCATGAATAAATAGACACAGTTGTAGTACATTAGAGGCTAAAACAGAAGTTACATTTAACATTAAAGATTATTAAAACAGCATACTGATAATTACTTCTAAGAAATTAATGTCCACATTTCTGCTGCTGTTGAAGCCGCTGTTTAACTTTTTAAGTTCTGTTTGAGATTTAATTTCAGATGGTAAGAATACCATAGGAGTGTGCCATAAACAGAGAGGGATGACTGCCCAAATGTTGTCCTGCACCTTTGGATTTTACAGTTTTGTTTTGTTATGTTCCCCTTTATTGTCCTACTGCTGTCTGTCTTTGTTGTATTATATATATATATACATGTATATATATATATATATATATATATATATATATATATATATATATATATATATATATATATATATATATATATATATATATATATATATATATATATACATATACATATATATATATATATAATAATATTCTGAGACATCACTTGTGGAGCCAGTAAATTGAAGCACTTGAAAACAACTTTCAGAAAGGATAATTAATAACGTTGGAAAAGGTCAACAAATTATATTTGTCAGTAATTTTGCAGTGGTGCCATTTTTGTGGCTTCTGGTCTAAAAATTTCAAAGCTAATCACCTGCTTAATTGTTCATTTTGCCTCATCTGGTGGAGAAGAGTCACATTATGTGAATTACTAAATTGTGGCAAAAAAAAAAAAAAAAAACATGTAGAAACGGGAGGCATTTAAGCACATTTAACGACAGAGCTGCGGAGCAGCGTGGTCCCCCTCTCTCCCCCCGTGCGGCTGCTCTCCCTGACGATACCACGCAGTTCGGACTCTCTCCATCGTAAGTCCTGTAATGTTTCCTCCGTGGGAGCAAAGTCACATCCATGGTGTAAGGCTGTGTTATGTGGCACGCAACATGGGACAAAGAATACACTGACACTCTGGAAACCTGCCTGTAGGCTTTGGTGAAGCTGCAGAGGTGAAGCAGGTTACAGCTGCGGAGGGTGCACTTCGCCTGCTGAGACCCGAGAGTAGAGCAGGTTGGAGCAGGAGAGCTTTCTGCGCACCTTCCGCGCAGTTTTTTTTGGCACGAAATTGTCACTGTGCCAACCTGCATCTGTCGGCTTCTCCTCCTGGTGCGCCGTAACACCCATCTCGGCGAGGCTGCCCACCAAATTGTCAAACTGGCTGCGGCGGCACGGACCAAATTGTGATCGTGAATATCTAGCGCGGTCATATGGCTCAGTGACCCGCCTCCCACTACCTGTAATTGGCTAAGGCGTTGCCTTCCTTTGGTTGGATTGGTTTGATTGATTGACATAGATGGCATTAAGTGAAGATGGATACTCTGACGGAAAAAAACAAAACCCAAATAAAACAGAAACCTTTGCTGTCAGTCCAGGGCGGACTGGGGGGGCACAAAGTCCAATTTGGGGGGGCAGTGCCCCCTAGTGCCCCCCCGTGACGCCGGCGCTGGCTCACATACTTTTTCCTACAACTGTATCTACGGTAGGTAAGAAGGTTTTTCTTAACTACAAGTAGTCTACTTGAAGTTCATTTAAGTGAGTATACTTGAGTATAAGTTTTGTACGTATTCTACTACCATTTACTTGTGTACTAGAAAGATTACTAATTTAATAGTTCTATGAATAACATTAATTTTTTTAGGATATACAAGTATACTTAAAGTTGACTTTATAAGGTCATTTTAAATATTAGAAACCTACACTTTCAAGTGTGCAGCAATTATACTCTTCTGCATGCTATTAGTATGCTAGATATAGTCCACAAAGTTAATTGTAGTATACTTTAGGGATATCTTTTTGAACTCAGAAGTACTATTTTACTTGTGAGACTTTAATTATGCTTTTAGTTTGTTTAGCATATTACTTGTAGCATAGTATTTATATACTGAAAGTATTTTAAAATTTGACTAATGCTGTATGCTGTCTATCTCTCTCTGTGTTTCAGTCTTTTTTAGCCTTTCATTCGTGTTTTTGTCTTCTTTAACCCTTTTATTTGGTCGTATCGCTCTTTTCACCTAATTTTAACTTTGCTTTTTCAACAAGGAGTGGTAAAAGGGGAGGTGGCACCGCTTCTATTACTATGAACACTTTGGCCACCAAACCTGTTTTATTTGAAGAATACACAAGTTTTGAATACCACTCCATTGTTTTTAACAACCCTAAAATTTTGTGTGTGACAGTTTACAGGCCACCAAAAAAGTGCAGTCTTTTTATCCCCCAATTCTCAGAATTTTTTTTGATTTTACACAATTCATATGATATGATTATTTTAACCGGTGATTTTAATCTACACATAGATAATATTTTAGACCCCGTCTCCAGGGAATTTTTAAATGTTCTTAACTATATGGATTTTAAACAACATGTCATGCACGAGACACACATCAGAGGACACAGCTTGGACCTGCTCATCACCTATGGCCTGTCTGCGGGTGTGTCCTCTGTTGTTGACTTGGCTGTCTCTGACCACTTCTGTGTGTTTTTTAATATCACCGTTTTTATCGAGCAGGAGACCTCTGTGAGAACTGTGAGGAAGCGTCATCTGACCCCTGGGATGGCTGCAAATTTGATCAGTGTTTTAGAAAAATGCCCTCCCATTGTTCTGCCTGCCCCCTGTGATTTTATTGTGGAGAATTTTAACAGTAAACTTGAATACGCTCTCAACTCAGTTGCACCAATCAAATTGAAAAAAGCTCACTATAAGCCTGCAACCCCATGGATAAATGAGGAGGTAAAGAAACTAAAAAGAAAAGGCAGGGCGGCAGAAAGAAAATGGAGGAAAAATAAAATCACAATTCATCTTCAAATATACAGAGAACATCTTAAATCATACAACTGTGCTGTTAAAAACTCAAGAAATGTGTATTTTGCCAAACTAATCACAAACAACAAAAACAACCCGAAAGTTCTATTTTCAACCATTGACCATCTTTTTAACCCTGATTTTAATAAATTTAACCTAACTCCTACAAACGCTCTCTGTGAGGAGTTTGCAGCCCACTTCAGGGGTAAGACTGACACTATCAGAAGGGACATTTAATCCTGTGTAACTACTGCTTTTAATCCATCTGAGTGTCTGTCTTCACCCGAGGAAACACTGGACAGTTTTGTCCTGGTTAATGATGAGATGCTTTATGAGGTTTTCTCCTCAATGAAGCCCACCACATGTCTTTTAGATCCAATTCCAACTCCATTTTTTAAGTCATTTTATGGATCTTTGAGAGACGAGCTTTTAACTATGATGAATTGCTCTCTTCAGACGGGGGTCTTTCCGGCTGCGTTTAAGGCAGCAGTGGTGAGGCCCCTGCTGAAGAAGAGCAATTTGGATTTTAATGATTTTAATAATTACAGACCAGTGTCTCACTTGCCATTTTTAAGTAAAGTTTTAGAGAAACTGGTTTTTAACCAGCTCAATGCATTTTTAAATCCGCATGATATTCATGAGGAATGTCAGTCTGGTTTTAGGGTAAACCACAGTACAGAGACTGCCTTAACAAGGATTTTAAATGATTTTAGATTAAATTATGATTCACAGAAAGTGACAGTGTTGGTTCTACTGGATCTTAGCCCTGCGTTTGATACAGTAGACCACACTACTATTTTAAACAGACTTAAACACCTCGTTGGCCTCTCTGGTACTGTGCACAAATGGTTTACTTCCTACCTCACAGACAGAACATTCATGGTAAGTGTAGACACATGCTCCTCTCTAGTCCATAGAATCACATGTGGTGTGCCTCAGGGTTCTGTTTTAGGACCTGTTCTTTTAAACCTTTACATGCTCCCTCTTGGCAGTGTCATCAGGAGACATGGAATTAACTTTCACAGTTATGCTGATGATACACAGCTTTACATCTTCATGTCTCCTGATGACACCGGGCCAATAGATGCTCTTTTTAACTGCATTTTAGAAATTAAATCATGGATGGCAGAAAACTTCCTCCAGCTTAACCAGGACAAAACTGAGGTTTTAGTCATCAGTCCTGAGGCCTAGAGAGAGAAGCTTTTACCCAAACTACAGTCACTGTCTTTTTATCCTTCATCACAAGTAAGAAACCTGGGCGTAATATTTGACTCTGAGCTGTCTTTTATTCCTCACATTAAGAATATTACAAAAATAGGTTTTTATCATTTAAAGAACATCGCCAGAGTCCGCCCCATTCTCTCTCGGGCTAACACGGAGACGCTAATGCATGCTTTTATCACTAGTCGTATTGACTACTGTAATGCCCTGCTCTCTGGTCTTCCAAAAAAGAACATCTCAGGTTTACAATTACTTCAAAATTCAGCAGCACATGTCCTGACTAAGACCAGAGGGCGGGCCCACATTACTCTGGTTTTAAAATCACTGCATTGGCTCCCTGTGTGTTTCAGGATTGATTTTAAAGTTCTTTTATTGGTTTTTAAATGTCTTAATGGTCTTGGGCCTTCTTATCTTTCTAAACTTCTTTTACCTTATGAACCCTCGCGGACCCTGCGCTCCTCCGGCAGTCGGCTCCTAGTCATCCCAAAAGTCAGGACACACACACATGGCGAGGCGTCTTTTCAGTTTTACGACCCTCGACTGTGGAACAGCCTGCCGGAGGACCTCAGGGCCGCAGAGAACGTTCATGTTTTTAAGAGCAGGCTCAAGACACACCTTTTTAGCTTAGCTTTTAATTAAGATTTTATTTATTACATTTATTTATATTAGGTTTCCACTTTGTTTTTATTAATGGATTTTACTCATTTCTTATCTTAATGTTTTAGTATTACTATTTTATGGTCTGGTTCTTAGTTTTTATCTTATTTTATTATTTTATCATTAGGATCTCCAGTGTTTACTGGGAGCCCTCTGCACCAGGAGCTGTGGTTGGCTATGGCTGCAGGACTCTGTCTCGTAGGTTCCTGGAGGAGTTTTGAGGCCCATCATCTCTCCTCTGGGTTCTGAGTCGGTGTCCTGTGGCTGTGGTCACTCTCAGCTCCTGTTGCAGAACTCCTCGATGACGCTCTCTCACCTGGTTCATCTGTACTCAGCCTTTGTTCTTGTTCTTAGTTTCTTGCACTATTTTAGTCTGTGTGTGTGTGTGTATGTGTATGAGTGTGTGGGGGTGAGTGTGCGTGTGTGTGTCTGTTCGTGAGTGTGTCCGTGAGTGAAGCCTTATGTCCATGCATGTCGGTAATTTATGTAAAACAGGGGTGGGAAGGTGGGTTTAAGGGAATGTTTTTAATTTTCTATGTAAAGCACTTTGAGTTACATTCATTTGTGTGAAAAGCGCTTTATAAATAAAGTTTGATTGATGATTGATTTTCATTTTAGCTCTATGCTATGTTAACAGATTGGTGTCTTTACTTTTAATTATGATTGTTTAAGTTTTCCTTCACCTTATGTTATATTCTTTATATTAAAAATAAGTGTATTGTTCTGTCTCTTGTTATTATGTATTTTTAGCTTTTATTTTGGTCCTCATGGTCTCTTTTTTATGTAGCAGGGTTTTTGTGTTGTCTGGGTTCCCATTACATGACTGAGATAACAATGCACAATTCACTATTTTTTCTCCTTTTTTTAGCTTGGTTGGATCACAAACGTCATAAGACATGCTTTTCGTTAATGTGCAATATAATCTGCCTGACCCTGGGGTCAATTGAGGGCTGATATGTGTCAATGAGAATCTCTGTCACCTACTGACATTTATTATTGTCCATGTTTTCTGTTTGTAAATGTATGTATAGCCTGGGTACTGCAAGAACTGAATTGCCCTTTGGGCTGAATAAAGTTGTCTCATCTAATCTAATCTAAAATGTGTTTTCCTCACAGTTACAGACAGAAACACAAACAACACAGATAAATCAGGACAGACAACAGATGGAAAACCTGAAAGAACTGCCCCATGATAGTTTTCAATATTTTCTGTGATATTAATATGTCCAGCTTAGAGTTCTTTTAAATGAGTCAAATATTTCTTTGCACAGTGAAGAAAATAAAATAAGAGACGAGACACTGAAATTTAGTAACTGCTCACATTCTGAGGGAAATTTAGGTCTACACATCGACTGCTTTGTGTGAAATGTGAATATACTCAGTACTCATTAGTGCGTCAGTGGTGCAGTGGGATAGTGCGCTTGGTCAGTGATCGGGAGGTTGCAGGTTCAAGCCCAGCTCCGGGCGACACATGGCAATGTGTCCTTGGGCAAGACACTTAACCCCAAGTTGCTCCCACTGCTGCGTCAGTGGTGTGTAAATGGGCATGAAAGGGCGTGAATGTGTTAGAGATACTGATGGATAACTAACATAGAAACTCTGAACCATCAGTGAGTGAATGTGAGAGTGAATGGGTGTGAATGGGTAGGTGTGACCTGTGGTGTAAAGCAGCTTTGAGTAGTCAGACTAGAAAAGCGCTATATAAGCTCAAGTAAGTCCATTTTACAATGACTCCCAAGAAGTTGCTTTTACACTTGAACACATTCTCTTGCTCCATGGTGTTTACATTTCACACATGTGGGCAGCTGACGCTTTAAAGCCGGCTCTGATATGTCACAAGGGGGCGTGTCTGTCAGTGAAAAGACTTCTGTGAAGTCTGCACTTGTGTTTCCTCGATTATCCCTCCTCCAGATCAGTCTCCTCTCTCCTCTGAGCGCATTTTGCGCTTTTGAACGTCCTTCAATATGGCTGTTCAGAAAGTACTTCCAGTGTCACGGAGGAGAGAAGAGAGAGGAGACTGCGGTTGAATAGTCACATCCTAAGCCCTTTCCCATCTACTTTTCCTTAACCCTGATGGAAAACGTCATGAGGTTAAGCAAAGGAGAAAGGAGAATCCAGAAAGACAGGAAAAGAGAACTGCGGTGCGGAGAAAATCTGACGACACTTTTCCTACGCTACACCATCATGTAACGGCGGATGTTACCTGGTCTGTGTGATTTGTCCGTCATTATTTGGTTGAACTCCTGAACTCGATAGACAGAGGGTGCATCCCAATACGCTAAAATGCAGTCTCCTCTCTCCTCCACAACACCGGAGGTACAGCCATATTGAAGGACGTTCCAAAGGGCAAAATGCGCTCGGAGGAGAGAGGAGACTGATCGGAGAAGGGATAATCGAGGAAACACAAATGCAAGAGGTCTTTTCACTGACAGACACGCCCCCTTGTGACGTATCAGCAGCCTGCTGTAAAGTGTCAGCTGCCACCATGTGTGAAATATAAACACCACATCAGATTAGATTAGACAACTTTATTCAGCTCAAAGGGCAATTCAGTTCTTGCAGTACCCAGACCATACATACATTTACAAACAGAAAACATGGACAATAATAAATGAGAAAAGTTAGTAGGTGACAGAGATGCTCATTAACACATATCAGCACCCAAAAGACCCCAGGGTCAGGCAGATTATGATGAACATTAACGAAAAGCATGTCTTATGATGTTTGTGATCCAACCAAGCTAAAATAAGGAGAGAAAGTAATTAATTTTATTGATTTGTTCTGGTGTTCCATGAAGATGTTTTGAAGAGTGTGAAGACTTGTGAGAAATCAGCAGAAGTGGAAGTAACGAATTACAAATACTCACGTTACTGTAATTAAGTAGATTTTTTGGGTTCTTGTACTTTGGTGAGTACATCTGTCAAGCATGTAATTTTACTCATACTTGAGTACAGTTTATAGCATGTAATCTACTTTGCTTCATTTAAAATCATAAGTCACGACTGAATACACCCAGAATATGCCCACAACATCCCGACAGCACCAGTTAACCCGTGACGTAAGGGGGTGACACTCCAGTGCAGCAGGTGTCTGGAGATACGTCCACACAGCAGAGTGGAGACTAACTTATAGACTGATTCATAAATAAAGAAGCTAAAATGGATTGTGGTAAGAGGAACTACAACTATCCTTGTCTAATATTGCTTTCGTACTTTTCATGTGTAAATGCTAATCGTTTGGCTAAGATATGCCTGCAAAGAGGTCGTCACTGCTGTGGGTTAGCCTGAAATAAAATAAGGACGGCACTAGCTGAGGTGTACGCACGTGCATGCAAAATTGAGCTGCAATTCTTGTAATAGCTCAGTATTTGGACAGCCACCAACCAGGGGTGGATACAGGATTGAAGAAGTTCTGGGGCTGAGCCTGGGTGAGTGATAGATTGTTTTTTTTTTTTTAGCATGTGCAAAAAATTTGTGCTTTTTTAAAAAAATGATACAGCTTCTCAATTTCCAACTTCTAACCACTTTACAGCAATTACATACATGAAGATGATTTGAGCCATGTTTTATAAATATATACATATATACAATCATCCCCAAATATATTCATACCCAAGGAAAAATTACAATCGTCACTCAAATTACTAGAAACATAAATCGTTAAAAAAAAAAAACTGGCTGAATTTTACTTATTGAAATAAGACATTGCTTTGGAATTGTGGTTTAAAGAATAATTTAAAAAACTGTCCTGGACAAATCAGAGCACCAGAATACCTTAGAACAGGAGCAGAAGTCTGATGGAGAGTTACAGAAAAAGCTTGATTTTTAATAATTGTCTCAAAGGGTCATCCAACAAAATATTCGTTTACATGTCCTTATGCCTGTTTGCTTTGAAAATAATGTATATTTCTGTTAAACTCTGGTACTTCACATTACTTAAGATTTGGGGCTTTTCAGACAGCATAGGGAAGTAGTCACCGATGCAATAAAACATCAGTTAGTTCAAAAGTAATAAATACTCTGAGTAGTTTATGAGAAGAGTACTTTGTACTTTTAATTAAGTATTTTTTTAACACCAGTACTTTTACTTGTACTTGAGTAGAATTTATGCAATGTAACAGTACTTGTACTTGAGTACAGATTTTCAGTACTCTTTCCACCTCTGGAAATCAGTGACACGTCTGCATGGCTGCATTTTCAAACTGTGAATGAATTGAATTGAATTGAATTATTTATTTGCACAGGAAAATATACATAAGACAAACAATTTTATAAATAAAAACATGCTGTGCAGGGGAGCATGAGAAGACCAACAGGTCTTATAGGGCCACCTCCCCAAAGATCTTTTTTTTACATAACAACAGGCATGAGCAGTCACATCAAATACAAAAAGTAAAATAAAATTATACCATATTTACTTGTACACATATTCTACTTTACATTTGATCAACATTATTCATGAATCAACATTCTTTTTAATTTTCTTTTAAAATGATTTATCGTGGATATAGACTTTAGAGCAGGAGTTAAATTATTCCAGAGGGAAGGCCCTCTATATTTGAGTGTGCTTTGATTGACCGAAGTCCTACAAAAGGGCAGATGCAGATCTCTGCAGCGCCTGGTAGAGTAGGCGTGAACATCTGAAGAATACATGAAAAAATGGTTATATGCTCTGGGAATAACATTGGACATGTGCACATATTTATACATGAAGAGGCAAATGCAATAAATGTTTACATTAAATATAGTTAAAATATTGAATTTCCTAAAAAGAGGAGCAGATGAAGATGATCTATTTGAAAAATTTGTAATTCTTAGAAATTTCTTTTGTATTAGTAAAATTTCTTTCAAATATGTTTGACAAGTAGCGCCCCAAACCATATTACAGTATGTTAGATGTGGATAAATTAAACTATAATATAGAGTCATCATACATGTAGTACCTATTAAGGAGCGAATTCTACTTAAAATACCTATAGATTTCTTATTTTTCTACAAACATGTTGAGTGTGATATTTCCAGTTTAGTTTTTGGTCTACAATGACACCTAAAAATTTAGATTGAGTCGCTTGGTTTATTTTAATACCATCAATTGATACTTCAGCATTATCTTGGTTATATCTTTTATTTCTAGTGCTGAAAATCATAAAGTTTGTTTTGTATGTTAAGAGAGAGTTGATTTACCTTAAACCACTCAGTGATATTTGATAATTCTTCATTTGCTTCTCTCATTAGGCTATCAAAATTTGAATGAGATAATAACAAGCATGTGTCATCTGCAAACATAAGAGGCAGTACATTTTTACACACATTTCTTAAATCGTTTACATAAAGTATAAATAAAAGAGGTCCCAAAATGGAACCCTGTGGCACCCCGCATATTAATTTACCTCTATTTGAGCATTGATTGTTTACACAAACAAATTGTTCTCTCATTCAAATAATTTTGTAACCATTTTAAGGCCCAACCTTGAATCCCATAATTTTCTAATTTTGTTAAAAGAATATTGTAATTGACTGTGTCAAATGCTTTTGACAAGTCCAAAAACACGCTAATAGTGTTTTTTTTATTATCCAGATCTTTTGAGATTTTATCAACGAACTGCAAAAGGGCCATTTCTGTAGACATGTTTTCTCTAAAGCCATACTGATGGTTATATAAGATACAATTTGCTGTCAAGTGTTTGGACAATCTTTTATAAACTAATTTTTCAAGTACTTTAGAAAACAATGGTAAAACAGAAATAGGCCGGTAGTTGTTAAACAGACTGGAATCACCAGATTTATACAATGGAGTTACTTTGGCAAGTTTAAGGTCTCTTGGTACAACTCCTGTTTTGAGTGATAGAGAGAGAACATGTGTCAAAGGCTCAATAATAAAAGAGGCTACTTTCTTTATGAGACCAGCTCTAATTTCATCATGTCCTGGAGCTGCATCCTCATGTGTAGTATTATTTGAAGTACCTCATTTGGAGTTGGAGGATCAAATACATTTAAACAAGAGTATGTCTTATCAGAAGTGTTGAAAGTATATTTTCTAGTTGATGCAATATTTTTGCAAGTGAAGGGCCGATATTCAGAAAAAATCATTAAAACCATTTGCAATATCTGTTGGATTGTTGTAATTTCTGAAGCCATCAGATAACTGGGATGGTATACTTCTTGTCGTCTGCTTTTTGTTTAATAATTCATTTATAACATTCCAAGTATTTCTTATGTTTTTACTTGAATTTGCCAACTTTTCAGAAAAATATTTTTTCTTGGCATCATTGACAATTTTAATGAACTTATTTTTATATTTTTTATAATATGAGATATTCAAAGGTGTGGGACTAGTTAAAGCTTTTTTATATAATTTATTCTTGATAACAGAGGATTTTTGTAATGCAGGTGTGAACCATGGCTTAGAAATGTTCTTTTTTTTATTTTTACTTTTTACATAAGGAAAAGATTGATCAAACACAGCTGAAAATTTATTCATAAATGTTTGATAAGCCATAACAGCATCCTGGTGTCTAAAAACCTCATCCCATGATACTTGAGCCAGAGAGGTTTTAAAACATTCCTCATTTTTTTGATTGAATCTGCGATGACAAACACTATATTTTGGCTTAGTTTGTACAGGATTTGTAAAAATCTGAAATACAGGGAGGTGATCTGAAATGTCAGCAAACATGACACCTGAAATGATGGGATTTACAAAAGAGTTTGTTAAAATATTATCAATTAATGTTGCAGTTGTCTTTGTTATCCTAGTGGGTTTATGGATAAGTGGATAAAAATAATGAGTATAAAGAGTATTTAAGAAATCAACTGAAGGATTTAAATCATGTTTCAAAAGATCAATATTAAAGTCCCCAAGAAGGATACAAATCTTATTTCTGACACTTATCATTTCCAATGTAGTAGACAAAGCCTCATTAAAAATACCAATGTCATTATCAGGTGGCCGATAAATGTAACCAATAATTATAGTTTGACCCCCAAAAATGGTACATTTTGGAATCTCTATAAATAATGTTTCTACCTCAGTTTTAACAAAATGTTTACTCAGATCGTCTCTTTCAATAAATTCAAAATCCTCATGTATAAAAATAGAAACTCCACCACCCTTTTTGTTTTTTCTACAAAGATGTACTGCATTATATTGAGGTATGGAATAAATTTGTCCAATATCATCATTTAACCATGTTTCAGTCAGAGCAAGCACAGAAAATTTATGCTGTAAAGTTGATAAAAACTGCAGTAATATATCAAAATTCTTTGGTAAGCTACGAACATTTAAGTGAAAACTCGAAAAAACAGTTTGATTAGACATGTCTTTGAGCAAACCATTAAATTCCACTTCATTATAATAACTGCATGTATTTGACCTTAAATTTAGACTATTTTTATCTGGGTCAATCAGGTCATTATATGGTCTATCTTTATCATCATTATCATATGAATTAAAGACTAAACCACTATTTGAAGGACTGTGTGAAAGTGACATAAAGAGTTAAAAAAACCAACAAAGACATCAGTAAAATACCTTTAGATATAAGGCATTTCAACTGGATCGAGGAGGATGTACAATCAGCTGGTCATACTTCAGAAAGGCGATGTTTCCCTTTTTCCTCTCTTCTCTAAGTTGTGAAAGCAGTTCTTTGCGTTTCATGCGAACTTTGTCAGAGAAGTCCTCATTTATAAAGATGTTTGTGCCTTTCAGGGTTTTTGCTCTCTTCAGTATTTCTTGCTTATCCTTGTGTCGAAGTTCAATCAGAATAGATCTTGGTCGTCCGGTGGGGTCATGCTTCCCAATCCGATGTCCTCTTTCAATTTCAATGTGCTTTGGGTCTATTTTCAGATGCTCTGAAAACAGTTTCTTTATCTTTGACTCTGTTTCACTCCATGCTTCCAACTTCACATCAGGAACTCCATCAATCACAAGGTTCTTTTTTCTTGTGATGTTGTCAAAATAATCCAGTTTAGATGACCAGGTGTTTAAAGAAGCTTGATAATCACCAACACTTTCAGAGATGATTTGAAGCTTTTCAGCTCTCTTGTCTGATTCAACTTTTAAATCATCCAAATCAGCTTGAGAAAACTGGAGGCTTGATTTTAAGTCCTGAATGTCTTTAGTCAAGTATTGGACATCTTTAAATAAGTTGTCCATGCGACCAAACATGGAGTCCACAATCACTTGAACACATGATCTGAAGCTCTTCTCTTGTTGATCAAGAAGTTCTTTATAAAAGGTCTTTTGTTGTTCAAGCAACTCCTGGACCATTGACAGTGTGACAGAGTCATCCTCACCTTTACGTGGCATTTTGAAGATGTTTGAAGAGTTTGCAGTGGACTCAGGCTGAACTCACAATAGAGCTGGAGTAGGCCTTTGTTCTCAATCTGTTCAATATCACTTCAATCGTCCACCATCTACTCTTCACTTATCCACAATCCAAAAATAACTGAAACAATGTTGATGGAAATGTAAATATAGTTTTTAAAAGTGAAGAAACAACAATAAAACCAATTAAAATGCAGTTTTAGTAGATTCTGCAATGGCTCAAGCTGCTGCCAGACAGGAAACAGGAAACAGGAGGTGAAACAGGAGGTGAAAACACCAACATTTCAGTCATTTAGCACAGACACACTCACACTGAATAAATAATTACAAAATGAATCAATCTGCTCTTAGCACTGACTGCATCACATTGTTATCTCAGGCCTTCACATTTTTTTCTGTATAAATGCGCAGAGAGGGCCGCTTAAGTGCTTCATGCAGAATAAAAACATTATTTATGAACACAAAGTGGCAGCAATATAATAATTAAAAACTCCTATCACTCTGGGCCTGGGAGGATGTGACAGTTTTCTTTTTCATTAATGTACATATTCATGTTAAACTGATGTCAAAGTGAATATGAATCTACCGCCGTCGAGTTTACTTTTTTCCATAATTCAGTTTCTCGCGTGCGCTGGACCAGCATATCCAGCTGTGACGTCATCATCACTAGAAAACGTCGCTTCATGTGACGCTGCAGAGGAGAGGACGTCTCATTTCTCTGAAAATGAATCTCCTCGTTTCCTCTCTCCTCTGTTCATTTTCTCGTGTCTCTGGTGATCGGGACTAAGACACAAGTGAACAACCCAAGTGGAGGAAGCGAGGATGAAACTTTGGAGCTTTGGGATGCAGCCTCTGTAGCGCGCGCTGCGTGTGACCAATCGGATGGTGCCGTGGGTGGGACAAATGACGACCTTGGGTTAAGTAATGGGCGTTCATCATAAACTTTAATGTTTGTTTTTTTGTGATGTCAATCTGAATCGGATCTGCACCTAAATGTAAGATCTTCTTTCTTGGGCCAAAGTTCACCTCTGGTCCATTTCATGTAAATCCATCCTCTAGTTTTTGTGTAATCTTGCTGACAGACAAACAGACAGACTCTGGAGAAAACACGAACTCCTTGGCGGAGGTAATTAGACAGATAGGTAGATCTGCTCAGGCTCTCTTACCTGCTGAGAAGTCCTCTTTCTTCTCCTAAAGATTCAAGAAATCAGGAAAAGTGTCTCTGCTGCGACTTCAGCTCAGACTAAATCAACTGCTCCACAGAATCAGGAAGCAGCAGAGAAAACCTGTTGGACAGGTAAACTCCTCACCACGAAGACACAAACACACCCAGAGATGAGTCGTTCGAGGACGTGTCGAGTCTTTTGAACGGCTCTTTTAAGTGAAGATGAGAGCCGATTCTCAGGTGTGAGTGAGCCGTTCATTTACAAACTATTAAATGTAAATGACCCTCAGAGCCGACTGACTTTAAGACATTTCCTGCTGTATTATCAGAGAGGGCGAGGAGAGAAATGAGAGAGAGACTCACAGATCTACTTTGTCTGGTAAAAAGTTGTTGAACACACTTCTACTAAACATGTGGAAACGAAACGGACTTCCTTTTTCAGTTTGACAAACGTTACAATTCTCACGGGCTGATCACACACCGATGCTGCCTTCTCAGCTGCTGCACGAGACACGAGCTCTGTTGCCAGGTCTGCTCATTATCAGCGTCTTTGGGCCTGTTTTTTTTTCTCTAAAGTCGAGGACAAATCTCCTGAGCCCGGTTTTTGGGCTCGTTTCTTAGTTGTTTATTGGACTTTTCTGTCTGTGTGAATCCCCCTGATTATCTCCCAGCTCCCCACAGTAAAGCAAAACAGGTGCTGGAGGTGGATGTTCACTTCCTCATTTACTAATTTAAATAAGAAGCTTATGTTGAATTCTCTTCAAGAAAAAAAAAGTAATCTATTACTTTAGGAAATAAAAAGCTGGAGGCTGCTTGTTTAAAGCTTGTTTGGATCAACCTGGTTGTTTATTTCAGAAGAGAAATGTGTAAACACTGGACAGGAGCTCTCATTCCACAGAGATGATTTTAAAATAAAGAGCACAAAGAAATACCTGTTATGTCTTCTGCAGGAGAACTTTATGTAGACCTACACATCTATGAACAGATACGGGGTTCTGCTCAAAGCCAAACAACATAAAAAGTAACACAAAAGTTACTTTCCATTCAGGGTAACTAAGTGAAGTAACGGACTACTCTTTTTAAGAAGTGACAATCAATCAATCAAACTTTATTTGTACAGCACTTTTCATCCAGGACTGTAATACAAAGTGCTTTACATGAGGGAAAGATACAATAAAATAATAATAAGTGGAATAAAAAGCAGACCCCCTCCCCCAAACCACATTCAATATACACACTCATTTACTCAAACACACAAAGACATAAAAAGGAAATTCTGACAGAAAACTGAATTAGAGGACTGAGGAAACACTATCTTGAACTAAAAATGAGGAAACACAGGAGCTAAAACTAAAATAATACTTAAAATACTTAAAACTACTCGAGGGTAAGATAAATAACTGTGTAAATATATAAATAAATAAGATAATATAACTGTATAGAATAAAAGTTGGATAAATAATATGGTAAAATGAGAAAGTGTAACATCAGGTGCATAATAAAATCAGCTAAAATAGGATAATAAAAGGAAAAGCATTTAACAAAGAATAAAATTCCAAATAAAAAAAAGATCTGAACAGAAATGTAGTAATAAAACAAAATAAGAGGGTTAAAATAAGTTAAAATATAAATAAATATATAAATACTTTTTAAAGTAACTTTCCCAACACTGGTGAGCTCTCACTGCTGTCTGAGTCGACTTCCTGCACTGGAGGCAGTATTTACAGTTCTAACAGGAAGGAGGACATCATGATAAAAAAAGACCCAAAATGATCCAGAGTCAGAAACTTGGATGCATTTGGATTCACTTCTCTGGAGACCAAAGGTAAGGTAAGGCTCAGTTCAATATTTGTGACAAAAACACATCATTCAAGTCCAGGTCAACAAATAATCTCCACCAAAATGAAAACTCAGGACCCCTGGACAGGATTAGTGTCAGAAATGAGTTTCCTGGTGGACATCTAAAAATAAAGAAATGAAACAACGGGCCAGTCTTTTGAAATTCTATCTTCAGTTCGGGTGTACCAGGTCTGACTGACCTGACAAACAGCTCTGCGTGCATCCGTCCCCTCTGGCCCCAAAGACCAGAGTCTGAAGACCCAGGACATGGTCCAGCACGACTGTCCCCATCAAACTGTTTTGGCTTTTTCAACAGAAAACGTCACTGTGCTGCTCTTCTGAGAGCTTCAACACAAAGAAACTGTTTTTATTTCACCATCCAGACTTCATTTAACACAAAGAGAACTACACTGAGAAGAACTGGTCTGATTTTAGATCTTAATCCAATATGTCAATATATTTAAAAACTCAATGCTTCTCCAGCCCTACAGAACATTACACACTCATTATAAGGAACAGCTGGATTGTTCTTTTAGTTTTATTTGTTAAACTAAAAATCATTTTTAATAAATTACCTTCATAAAACACTTTAAATCTGAGTAAATAAGGATCAGAGCAAACCTCACTCTAACTGAGGGCTGGTTGTAGGCAGTTTACTTCACTTAAGGAATTATCAACTTGTCTAATTAAAGTAGATTCAATTTAATGAAGGAAATTATTTTCAGTTCTGGTAAATCAAATTTAGATAAACTTTTAATTAGGGCTGAACAATTAACTGCAAATTAGATTAAATCAAAATATTTTCAAATCGCAGAAGGTTCAATATTTTTAGTCCAAAATGTGTTGAACATTTTGGCATTGTGATGGAGTTTTTTACAATTTCATGCCTATTTTTACCTCTATTCATACACTTTTTTACCCACTTTTGGACCATTTTAACCTTTATTTAACCCCGTTTTTTCATCTTTATGCCTATTTTGCCTCCGTTCATCTTTTTTTGGCCACTGTCAGAACCATTTTTAGAATATTTACATGGATTTTGAAATTTAATTTCAAATTTAATTCCCAATTTTGCTGCCATAATCAATTTACCTAAGCCACTTTTGAATTTTTTTTTGCCATTTCCCCCCCCTTTTTTTGTATTTTCATACCTATTTTGCACCTATTTATTAACCTTTTTCCGCTTTCATACCATTACTACCCAGTTTTTACACTTTCATACCTGTTTTGCTTCTGTTCTTCACTCCTCCACTTTTTCTCAAATCTTTTATCCTTAGATTAATTTAATGTCATATTGTTTTTACTATAAAAAGATCTACTGCTTATGTTTGTTTAAGAATACATAAGATGAGGAACATTAAAACAATTGCAGAGGGAAACAAAAACACAAATAGATTATTTTCTCAAATTGTTCAGCCCTACTTTTTATTCAGAAAAATTAAATTCAGTCAAACTTTTACTCAAGTTACATCACATTCAGTTCAACTGTGAGTGAAAGCAAACTAAATTCAGTTCATGTAAAAAATGATTTAAATCTTTAACTTAGATTAAGTTACAATAATAATTAAATAAAGAAACTAATGTGTTGGTTCATAAATCAAATCTAATTAAAGGTAAAACAGTTGATTTAACTTCAGTTTGTCTCCTGAAGCTCAGAGGAAGGTGTGAAATCATGAAACAGAAATAAGTTTGAAATAAATGTGTTTTAGATCAAATATATTTCAAACACAAAGAAAACAATTTAAACACAATCATTCACAAACTAAAACACGAGGCCCTTTAAAAATCTATGAATTAGTCCTTTAAGGGAAACTAAAGAGTGGTTTTTCTCTGAGGGACAAATGGAGCTAAAGGGAAAAACTGGGTTCAGGTCCTCAGGGTGCAGGAGAGTGAGTGATCCGTGTAGTCTGGATGGGAGGGGGATGGAGAACCGAATGGGGTCTGCGCTTTCAGCTGGCATCCTCCGTCTTCTTTGGCCCAATCACCAGGGTCACAAACAAACCTGAGCGCTGCCTTTTACAGGCAAAGGTGTCCCAGCACGTCTGTCCCGCTGTGACTGAGGGGGACCCCCATCTTTGAGACCGCTGAGTTCTGATTGGTTCACTGATCAGCAGACTGAGGCCGATTTAATTTAGGAAAATGAAAAGACAAATACAAATAATGATTCATCATCCTCAAAAACAAATGTTCATTTATTTTATTTTATTTAGCAATTTGTATTTAATTCAATCAGGATTACTTTTATTTTGTTTATTTGTTTATTTTGTTTGATCATTTTTATGTCAGTATATTTTATTTTATTATTTTGCATTTCAGCTTAATTTATTTCATTTCGATTGTTTAATTTTCATTTTTTTCTTGGTTTATTTCTAGTTTATTTCAGAGGTACAGTCCTTTGTTCTTATTGGTTCTCTTTTATTTATATTTTATTTTTTATATTTATTACTGGTTATCATTTTACTTTATTTTCACTTGGTTTACCTATGCTTATTTCACATATCTATATTTTAATTTGTTTGTTTATTTTTACTCCACAGGTTACTTTTACTTAGTTTATTTTTATTTTTTCATACTTTTTTTCAGACACACAGACGATGCATAGAGCTACAACAGGACAAATGAACTTCAGTGTTGAACTCTCCATCCCTTCTTCATACTGTCTGTGTCTTCTATGTCCAGCTGATTCTGAGTGTTGATTGTTGTTTACAAACTCGTTGAAACATGGAGGATAAATGCTCAAATTGATAAAAACAATGATGATTTAAAAATTGTTTTAGGGAAAGTGGACGACAGCAATGCTAGAGTATTTTCATTGTTGTTTTTACCACAAAGAATGACCATTGTTTTATCCATTATTTATCCATAATGTATTTCAATTGGCATTTAAAGGGTTAAAATAAAATAAATAATTAAATATTTGGTATTTTTGATTAGAACTGAAACTGACGGAATGATTTGAGCAAAAAAGTTAAAAAAAGATATTTATCTTTTATGTTTTTATAGCAGCTTTGGGAGAGGACATTAATGTCCTCTGATAACCTCAAAGGGTAGTAAATTAAAGCGACTCACAAGGGTTAAGATGTCTGGGTAGGAAATTCCTACAAACTGGGGCGTCCCCTGTGATGTATCTAATTTACAACTTGAAGAATCTAGGTTCAACAATCAACTGGAACACAACATTAATGGTCCTCTGTTAATTAGCAATCTTACATATCAAACTACAAATCCCACAATGCACTGCAGCACCTGTGCACCACCCCCTCCTCTGCTTGGATATCACTTCAGCTCGTCTAAAATTAAATATGCAGCTCAAATTCACAACACTGTCAGTTTTAGACTCTTCAGTAAATGCTGATCCTGTTCTACACGCATCTAAATGAACCTGGACTTAAAGTTTGGACTCGGCCTGCAGAGAGTGATGACCTACAGAAGCTCCAGGAGATGGTGCTGTTTAGTTCAATGGAGGAACATTAAGTTTAAAGCTCAAATCCATTCATAGAAATGTAAGAATCAGATCAAATCAGAGATCAAATGTCATCAAACTGGTTTATAGAGATTCAAAAGTACACTCCAG
Source organism: Scarus forsteni (assembly GCA_036419115.1). Classification (NCBI taxonomy): domain Eukaryota; kingdom Metazoa; phylum Chordata; class Actinopteri; order Labriformes; family Labridae; genus Scarus; species Scarus forsteni. Next base: position 332,693 of record JAZDUH010000483.1, on the reverse strand, counting down.
TCTGTAAATATGATCTCAGTATTTCAATAATATCCCTGCTTTACAAGGAAACAGTCAAATCCAGTCCTTCATTCTTTGGTAAAGTCGAGTGTTGGAGGGTTTGTGCAGGGATGTGTGTTTGGGAAAACTCTTCTTCACTTTTAAAAACTCCACACCTGTGTTACTCTGACAGCACTTCTGAATTCAGCTTTAGGTATAGTCTTTGGCATCAAAATATTTGAGTTTGAGTCATAATGTAGTCATCTAAACTGTTTTAATTTTAGTCTAGTTTTAGTTGATGACATTTCACAACATTTTAGTGGATGAAATCTACTTGGATAAAATGAAACCTTTTATTGAAAGATTGTTTTCTACTTTACAATCTAACTGAAATGGTCAATGAAAGGTTGACAAGTTCTGTCAAATTTCCTTTCTTGATTTTTCCAGAACAATTATTCTGTTTTTCTGTTCCAAATGTTTGATTCCATCTCCCATAAGATTAAAAACATTGTGTTTCCAGTTTAGTGGGATCAGTCTCTGGGCTACACATGAGATCATCCTGTGCTCTGATCTCATTTTCATTTTGTTTGTCAGATATTTTTAATCTACATTTGTTTAGATTGTTTTATTCTTATGTGAGATGTTCTTATGTCCTTTATCATTTTAACTGAGTATGAATAAGAAAAGTGCAAGTTTAAAAAAAATAGTTTTTGTGATAATTTAGCGTCTAAATATTTTTAATTTTAGTCGAGTTTAGTCGATGAAATCTGCTGTAAATGTAGTCGACTAAAATCTGAAGTGTAAAGGGTAAGACATTTTTTATGTCCTGTTTTCCTCTTGGATAAAATCAAACATCTAATAACCTCAAAAAAGTCTGAACACATCATTGTTTGTTTTTGTCAGTGTTTTAGGATACAGAAGAAACTGCAAACAAAAGAACTGATATTTCCTTTATGTGGGATTTAAAGGTTTAAAAAGTGAAAAGCTTTTATTATTATCACCCTCATTATTATTACAAATACTTCACTTTAATGAGATAATATAGTTATTCTTAAAAACATTGTTGGTGTGTTTGTCAAACTCAGTATCATCTATTTGAAGTTATTTTATTGATATTTTATTTGCAAACATTTCTGCCTTTTCTAATTGATTTTGTCCCAAATATTTGTACATTTGAAGTCATCAGGTAATCAACTTTGACCTTTTCAAACCTTTGAGTCCCACACAGTGAAAATATGTGTTTTTGGTTTGTTTGTAGTTTTCTCTGCTCCCTGAAATGTTAAGGGAATCAAACAATGATTTGATTTGTTGTGTTTTATAAAGCAGTAAATATCCCTGAGTTTATTTTGAGCTGTGCCAAACAGTTGAGCTGGTAGTTAAAGGGTTAAAATGACACAGCCTGATCAGTGAGCCAATCAGAGGAGGAGTCCATGTGACCTGTGGTGGCGTAAAAGCCCTCTGAGTCGTCCAAAGAATCAGAAGAAGAATCAGAAATACTTTATTAACTCCCAAGGAAATTTGCTTGTTTCAGTTTCTCTTCTACACAGTATAGCAGTCAGAAATATCAGATGAAGACATTAGAATAGATAGGAGTAGCACTGATTTAACTAATATGAAGTCAAAATAAAAATAAAATCAATACAACTAAAATGAAAACAAATGAAAAGAGCATGAAAATGAAGTGAGCAGGTTGCAACATGCAGAGCCTTGAAGCAATATCAACTTCCTTCTAAAGAAAACATCAATAAAAATGTGGTGGAAATAAGACTCTGAATGAGGTGGAGGAATACACAGTATTAACAATGAACAATATTTACACTAAAAATGTGAACACAGCCATGACAGGGAGAGCAGAGAGGACAAAGCAGAGAAGAGAAAGCATTTAACAACCAGAAAAAAAAAATGTCTTTTTTGACCCGTCAGTGTGACATGGTGTGTCTTGAACTCAATCCTGGGACAGGGACCATTTCAGTTCACTAAAGACTGCCCCATGGGACTTTTTTAAATCTATTTGTCCATTTTTAATGTGATCTTGGTTTGTTTTAACTGTTCCTTAAGACTGTGAGAGGCTTTACAACCTGTGGGCTTCATTTCTGTTCTCTTTTTGCACTACAATGTCATTTACACTGTACTTTAAATGATGCACTGCTACACTGCACTAAAGCTCATCCTACGACTGGAACATTTAAACTACCTCACTGTACTTAAAAAACATGATGGAAATATTATTTATTCTTTCTAACCGTCTTGAGCTTGGTGAAATGTAATTTTGTTCTGCTGTTTGCTGTTGATATATAGTTTTTATGACTTCTTAAATTTAAATTTAAGTGATGTTAAAATTAAGGATAGACCACAGTATTGAGATGATATTGGAATGAATGAATGAATGAATGAATGAATGAATGATTTATTTCAGTTTAAAAACAATTAAAAAAACGTTTTTCCAAAAAAAAAAGAAAAGAAAACAGACAGCAACCAAAAAAGGAACAGGCTGAAGCCCCAAGGCTTATTTTTGCCTCTCCTGTACCATCATAGGATTAACTGAATAATTCACAATAAAACATCAGTACGAGTACATTATTCCAAAACACGTGATAGCTTAAACTGAAAAATAGAATTCAATCAAATGTGATGATTTTAGATTTTAAAGTCTTCTTAAAAACTAACATAGAATTACACATCTTTATTTCATTGTTTAGTCTATTCCAATATTAGTATCAACCAATTTTAAAATATTTGCAGATATTTACAATCAACATTGTCATATGTGGGCCAAAATATGTCCCACATTGCTATACCATCACTTCAATGGTACATTTAGCATCAAGAGTTTCATTTTCCAAGAGTTAAATGTTGGTTTTCTTGTCATTTCAGCTTCTTGCACAAATAAAAAGTCAAGTCAAAGTTTATTTGTAGAGCACGTTTAAAAACAACCTCAGTTGACCAAAGTGCTGCACAGGGGTACAAAATAATCGTTCATACACTTCAGACATAAAATTGTCACATTGAAGCAACAAGTCAGTTTTTGTGAAGTAAAGACTTTGTGCTCCTGTCAAAAATATAATTAGGAGTATCAGAGATAATTATTTCAGAAATATCTGCAAATCAAAATATCATCAAAAATCACATATGGTGCATCGCTAATAAAAATGTTTCTACAACTTCAAGGGGACGAAAGAAATTAGGGATCTTAATTAAAACACTTATCAAACAGTAAAGGCAGCTCTTCTTCTTTTAATCATATTTATCTATTGGACTTTTGCAAGAATTTAAAGTCATTGTGTTGTGCATCTTGCTTGATTTAAATGTTCATTTTTAGGGGGGAAATTATCAATTCTTGTTAAAGTAAAATGAGTCAGTCCAAAGTTTAGAATAAAAGAACCCAGCATGTCATTATTATGTTTTGAATGACAATAAAAAAATGTTGAATGTGATAAAGAGCCACAGGATGGTGCCAACGTGCCACGAGCGCTCTCAGCCACATGCTGTTGATTGTGTTTCATTGGTCTCTCTCTCCTGACTGCTGCTCAAATGTCTGTGTGCTCTGATAGACTGTAAATCTGAGCTGCTCTGTGGGCTCAGTTAAGGTGTTTTCATTTAAAGATTGAAAATGCAGAGTGTCAGAAATCAGCCTCAGTCCAGTGATACAAAGCAGATCTGTGCTCGGTTCAAAGACATCACCCTCTGAGATCCTGAGTGCAGGTTTACAGTCTGGTTTATGGTTCAGTCCTAAAAACTGGGAGGATAAAAACCTGCAGCTTCACAGGCCGTGGACTCAGGGAGGAGCAGCCGTCAGGGTGAGTGCTGATCACTGATTTATTCCTTCAGATAATCAAGAAACCACCACAGGGATCAGCAGCTGCATTTGGACAAGGAACAGTTCTTTACCTCACATATGCCACAATGATTGGATTTTAAAATAAATCTAAATACTAGAATATTTAGACTTTTAACATATGATTTATGCAGTTTTATCTCAGCTGTGTTCAGTTTTTAACATGTTAAGATGAGATCAGTCCCTATCAACCAGCTACAGTTCTGATATCTTTTCTTTTCCATCCATGGATGTGACTCAAATAAACTTTTTCTCCTGGTTGAATTTGGATAAAAATGCTGCCCAGTTGTTTTCTGAGAAACAGATTAAACTTTAGGTAATTCCTGATAAAACTACACCAATTATAATTGTTTTTGTGGCTATAGTGATGGTTGTATGCTGAAATAAGATGTCCTTATAACCTTAACAAATCTTTACGCCTCACATTTTATGAATTTTCTAATATTCTGTGGGCCAGATGTGAAGCTTCAGTTTTTGTTTTAACCAGAAAACTCCAATTACCATAAAGCTGATTTTTAAACAGATTCATCAGGCTGGTTTTATGCAATGTATAAAGAATAATCTAACATGTGTCTGACTGTTGGTATTTTAATAAACTTAATCACATTTTATAATGTTACATTAAGTACTTGTATTTTTCTACATGTAAATTTCATTGATGTTAAAATTAGGGATGCACAATATTATCCATATGATACCATTATCAGATGATATTTACATTTTGGTATATTTACAACCAACAAATCGGGCATATGTCAGTTGACCACATTGTTTATGTAACAGCAGTATTATTTTTCAAGAGTTAAATGTTTTTCTTGTGTCACTTCAGTTCCTTGCAAAAAAAACAACAATAGAAGAGGAGGAGTTGAATATTCTATTGTTGTCTTCCTATTGACATTCTATACCAGAGATACGTCAACTATAAATAAATTAGTATATGTATTGGTAAAAATATATGAATTAGTTTAATACATAATAATCAGTGTTATAGAAATATTAGCTAATTAAATTTATTTATCACTGTAATATATATATATAGGTAAGTCTTCAGCTGGTTGTTGGTGTTCAGATGTTCATCATCAGGTAAATAAAGACATGAAACATTTATTTTCTTGATTTGATTTGAATTCTTTCAGCCTGTTTTTGTTCAGAACAATCAGCTGTTCATAGGTGACATCAGCTGACTGATGATCAGCTGTTTCCTGTCAGCACAAACAGACGTCTCTTCAGGGGACGCTGCAGAGGACAAGATGTCTCAGGTCTTTGAATCACCTGCAGGTTTGGACTACAGACCACACACAGACAACGAACCAGAAGGCCACGTTGTAAACCCAAACCCAGGATAGAGGGGCTCGGTGAATGTGGTCTCTGTGGTGTGGAGGTGGATCAGTCCATCAGAGGAGACTTCATAGAAGGACAGAGATCCAGCAGGACAGTCCACATGCACCCCTACTCTACCCGAGGGTGAAGAGGAGGAGGAGGAGGAGATGGATGTTTTCTTGTTTTTGTGAAAGACAGAGTAACCATGACGATCAGAGCAGATCAGACTCCAGGAATCATCATTAAATCCAAACAAACATTCAACTCCATATCCTTTCCTCCTGATTCTTCCGCAACTCACTGAAACAAAAACACCTTCCCTCCACTGGACCTCCCAGTAACAGCGACCGCTCAAAGCAGACCTGCACAGCAGCTGAGGAACATCAAATCTGTCTGGATGATCAGGATATGACTGAAACTCTTTCACACATGTCACCGTCCTGTTGTCTTCAGTCAGTCTGAGGAATCTGTTCAGAGTATTTGTGTCCACCTCCAGCTCACAGGCGTCTGATGGAGAGAAGGAGAAACATCAGAGCAGCAGGTCATCATCTGATCATCTACAATCATCTGAGCTGAGGGTTCAGAGTCAGCTCTGATGGTCTGACCTTTGACCTCCTGCTGGGTCAGCCATGTTTGACCTCTGACCCCAAACTCTGCTCCATCTTTCTATCTGAACCAGTTTGATTTCTGTGTTTGTGGTTCCATGGTCCACCTTCAGTTTTTAATGGACCTGGTCTAGTTATGGACCAGTGAACCACCACGGTCTTCAGTCTGGACCAGAGAAGAGGACCTGGTCTAGTTCTGGACCAGTGAACCACCACGGTCTTCAGTCTGGACCAGAGAAGAGGACCTGGTCTAGTTGATCAGACTCTGATAAATGCAGATCCTGAGATCTGGGTCATGAAGTGGACTCGTTAGAGCACCAGGCCATTTATTGAAATAAAAACAGATGTTCAAAGAAAATAGTTGACATGTTTTCTTCCTTCAGTTCTGTCCAAAAATCTGAAATCCTGATGATTCTTGGATGTTGAACTCTTTCCATGGCGCTCACACACAGCACCCAGTGCTCTCTAACTTTCACACAGACACAAAGAAAAGAATCTTTTCCTCTAATAAAGGATTTCCTCAAATAAAAGAGCCTGTGGCTCAAGTTTTTCTCTCTCAGTCTGAGGCATGTTGATGAACAACTCTTTTGATTTGATGGTATTTTTAATCTTGTTTTTTGTGCAGGCTCAGATTTTGTGTCAAATGTGAGGACACAAAGGGTCTGGTGTCCAAATATTGACCCAGAAGAGGAACAAGCCCTCACTTATTAACAACATGTTCAATCCAAACTGTTTGAATCTCTGAATTAACCCTCGTCCTTTCACAAATAGAAAACACTGATCAGTGATTCTGTTTTGAACCCTTTCAGTCCCACTCACACTCAGCACACAACGCTCACTAAACTTGACAGAAAATAGAAAAACAGGAATCTTTTCATCAACAAAGAGCCCGTGGGTAATGTGCTCTGTCTGTCTGTCAGCGTCTGGGACATGTCATTGATTCACTACTTTATTGATTTGAAGCTTTTTGTGTGCACAGGCTCTGATTTGAACTAAAATGTCAAACATGGAGCCAGAGCCCAAAAAGTGGAGCTGCCAGAATAACAGGCCAAAAAGTCTGACACAGTAGAGAGCAGTTTTCATCCAAATGACTTCAGTCTGTCAGTGACTTCTGTCCTGCTGATTATTCTCCATGTTCAAATCAATGATCACACACTGAACCCTTTGAGCTCCTCTCAATGTGAAAATCCTGGAGCCAAAGGGACAAATAGATATTACCCATAATCCCCTGGGTTGGCCTGAGGATCTCATGTACAGCTCACGTTCAGCTCATGGTGTGATGGAGCATTTCTCTGATCACACCAACACACCATCTCTGCTGATTTTTCTTCCTCATCTTCACTTTGATCATGTGACCTGTTCCTCAGACTAATGACCTCTGACCTTCATGTCTCCATGCTTTATCCTCCTGATGCTGTTTTATCTCTGGAGCTCTGACACAATCCTTCAGATGAAAAGTTGATGAGAGTAAAAAGTTGAATAATCATCATTAAATCAAAGATTAAAAACACTCACACTTCTTCAGACCAGGTCTCAGTCTGTGCGCTCCACCATGGTCCAACCTGGAGACAGAAACCAAAGCTGGGATCAGTTCTTCATTCATCAGGGTCCTGAGATAGCCTCCCTCTCCAGCCCACACCAATCAGGAGGTTTCTACAGAAAACCTTCCCCTCTGTCTCCATCCAGGGTCTGTCTGGGCTCAGAGCTCTGAGTGGATCCTCTTAACCAGGTCACACCGTGGTTTCAGTGGGACAGGCCCGTGGATGGCTCTTTATTTTCACACTTCTGCATCACAAACAGGATCTATGTGTTTACTTCTCCTCTTAGTACATGAGTGTGCGCTCATTTCCACGCACAGACCTGCGTTTATCAGTGTGAGCGTGGGTGGGGGAGACGCTGGTGTCCCACGTCAGGGTCTGAGCTGGTTAGACTCAGTCAGTGTGGACTCTCACTGCAGCCCAAATCTGTGAAGGAGGACCATCACATCATCCTGACTGTGTCTCTGTAGACTTCACAGCTCAACACTCACATTAAATATGATGTCTAAATGGATTTAATAAACACCTCTGACATCCCTGTGGACTAATGAGCTGTTGAAATAAGGCTGAAGAGCTGTCAGCTGATCTGTTCATTCAGATTTAATAAAGGAGAGTTTTCTTCAGCTCTTTATTTGAACCATCAGAGAGGCTTCTTTCAGTCATCATCAACTTTATAAAACACTTCAGTCTGTGCAGGACTGTGGAGATCTGAGCAGAGAAACTACAAACTGATCAAGTCTGACAGGAAACTGACATAAAAACTAAACAGTCAGTGGACTATTACTGAGTGACATCAGGTATCATTTACTGTCTTTACCAAATATGACAACAACTACAAGGCTGATCTACCAGACACAAACAGAGCACAGGAGACAACACACTGACCAATCAATACATCCTCTGAAGAAGGACTTCATGGGCCAAAACTCGGACACAACAGACAAATACAGAAGCATTAACAGATTGGATGACAAGGTATTTAGAACTATTTTCACATTTGTAGGACAAAAAAGTCCTCGGGAAAAATAAGCAGGAAACTAAAACATACAGATCAGCCTTGGAAAAAGGAACTCCATGTCAAACATAAGGCTGGATTCAGAGATAAAATTAATAATAAATTTGTTACCCCCCCCCCCCCCCCACCTCTGATGATGTTAAATCTTTGACACCCCAGAAAAAACCTCCTCTCTGCCTCCTGTGTCTTAAATCATAAATGTGCCGTTGTTAAACTTTAACATCACTAAAAATTTAAATACTGAATAAATCACAGTTTGCAGCCTCAGTCTGACTTCCTGTCCAAACTCAGACCAGTCTCCAGTCTCTCTCTGCAGCCCTGACGTCTCTGACTCTCAGTCATCTCACTTTTCAGGCTGCTGAACATCAACATGTGGTTCTTTCTTCTTCTATGGTGTCAATGTACCTCAGGATGTTCAGGCTGCAGCGTGGATCCTCCCATCGAGCAGACAGCAGCTTCTCTCCTCGTTCTCCTGGATGATTGTAGCTCAGGTCCAGCTCTGCCAGAGAGGACGAGCTTAGAGCAGAGTCCAGAGACAGACAGCCCTCCTCTGAGACCAGACAGCCAGACAGACTGCAGACAGACAGACAGACAGGTGAATTCACAGTTTAACATCACAGGATCAGGTCCAGAATGAAGACCTGTCTGTGGTACTTTCTGACTCTAAAGAAGTCTGGAGGAGCCTTTAACCATCAGGACTTTTGAAGTCCTCTATAGTCCAGGTCCAGGAGGGAGACCCCCTCTCTGAGAGCAGGCTGAAAACCTCCTCTTTTACTGATAAAACTTAGAACAAGTCTGGCTCCTCAGGGACTGGGCTGAAGACCACAGATTGAAGGACTCTGTCCTAGTTTGGTTTCAATAAAATGATGAATGGTTTGGATGTGCTGCTGATTGATGGGTCCATCATTTCAAAGACTCAGACATGTTCTGCTTGGACAGCTTTGACCCTCCTGAAAGGCCTCAGAGCTGTTGGTCTTTCCTGCAGAGTTTTTAGAGGAACCTGATCCACCCTAGGGTTAGCTGTCTGTCCTCTGACCTTTAACCTTCAGGGAGACCGAGGATCATGAGATTCTCCTTCCTGAATGTCTTCTGTTTCATGACTAAGGCCCTCAGTCTGTTTAGAGAACATTTGGAGCTCCTTCATGTTGAAGGTGTTCAGGAGCTCAGATGATGGTCACAGCTTTGATTTGAATTTCAGCATTTTTATGTTTACCTGAGAGTCTTCAGTCTGCAGTGTGGACTCTTCAGTCCATCAGACAGCAGCTTCACTCCTGAATCCTGCAGGTCGTTGTTACTCAGGTCCAGGTGTCTCAGACCAGAGGACTGTGAGCTGAGGGCCGAGGACAGAGCTCCACAGCTTCTCTCTGACAGTCCACATCCACTCAGTCTGAGAAAAGAATCAGAAGACCAGAAAGAGCAAACAGTTAATGATCATTTTGTAAAAACCCAGAAATCTGATGTGACCTGTGTAGGTAGGTGCACCTACAGAGCTTTGCTGGAGGCTTTGACCACTGGCAGCAGCCTCAGAAGAGCCTCCTCTGAAGCAGAGTATTTCTTCAGGTCAAACACGTCCAGGTCCTTCTCTGAGGACAGTAAGATGAAGACCAGGGCAGACCACTGAGCAGGAGACAGTTCATCTGTGGAGAGACGTCCTGATCTCAGGGCCTGTTGGATCTCCTCCACCAGAGAACGATCATTCAGTTCATTCAGACAGTGGAACAGATTGATGCTCTTCTCTGCAGACATGTCCTCACTGATCTTTGACTTAATGTACTCAACTGTTTCCTGATTGGTCTGTGATCTACTTCCTGTTTGTGTCAACAGGCCTTGTAGAAGGTTTTGATTGGTTTGCAGAGAAAGACCCAGGAGGAAGCGCAGGAACAGGTCCAGGTGTCCGTTTGGACTCTGTAAGGCCTGGTCCACAGCTCTCTGGTGGAGCTGTTTCAGATCAGGTCTGAAATAGGTTTTAAGGGTTGTGAATAAACTCTGATCTTCTGTCATCAGACTGACTCCAGAGTTGATGAAGGTCAGATGGACATGAAGAGCAGCCAGGAACTCCTGAACGCTCAGATGGATGAAGCAGAACACCTTGTCCTGGTGCAGTCCACTCTCCTCTTTAAAGATCTGTGTGAACACTCCAGAGTACACTGAGGCTGCTCTGATGTCCATGCCACACTCTGTCAGGTCTGATTCATAGAAGATCAGGTTTCCTCTCTGCAGCTGCTCAAAAGCCAGTTTACCCAGAGACCGGATCATCTTCCTGCTCTCTGGACTCCAGTGAGGATCAGTCTCTGCTCCTCCATCATACTTGATGATCTTCACTTTGGACTGAACCACCAGGAGGTGGATGTACATCTCAGTCAGGGTCTTGGGCAGCTCTCTTTCCTCTCTGGTCTTCAGCTCATGGTCCAGGACTGTGGCAGTGATCCAGCAGAAGACCGGGATGTGGCACATGATGTGAAGGCTTCTGGACTTCTTAATGTGGGAGATGATTCTGTTGGCCTGATCCTCATCTCTGAACCGTTTCCTGAAGTACTCCTCCTTCTGCTGGTCAGTAAAACCTCTGACCTCTGTCACCATGTCAACACATCCAGGAGGAATCTGATTGGCTGCTGCAGGGCGAGTGGTGATCCAGATGTGAGCAGATGGGAGCAGGTTCCCCCTGATGAGGTTGGTCAGCAGCACATCCACTGAGGTGTACTCTGTGACATCAGTCAGGATTCTGGTTTGGTGGAAGTCCAGAGGAGGCCGACACTCATCCAGACCATCAAAGATGAACAAGACCTGGAACTTCTCAAACCTGCAGATTCCTGCTTCTTTGGTTTCTCTGAAGAAGTGATGAACAAGCTCCACCAAGCTGAACTTCTGCTCCTTCAGCAGATTCAGCTCTCTGAAGGTGAATGGAAACATGAACTGTATGTCCTGGTGGGCTTTGTCTTCAGCCCAGTCCAGGGTGAACTTCTGAGTGAGGACTGTTTTACCAATGCCAGCCACGCCCTTCGTCATCACTGTTCTGATTGGTCCATCTTCTTCAGGTCTTCCTCTAAAGATGTCTTCTCCTCTGATGGTCTTCTCTGGTCTGTGTGGTGTCCTGGATGTGGTCTCGATCTGTCGGACCTCATGTTCCTCATTGAGCCCTCCAGCCTCACCCTCTGTGATGTAGAGCTCTGTGTAGATCTGGTTCAGCAGGGTCATGGTTCCTGCTTTAGCGATCCCCTCAAACACGGTCTGGAACTTCTGCTTCAGGTTGGACTTGAGTTTTTGGCACACTGAGGCGTCAGATCCTGAAGGAAAAACCAACAAGTGACATTAAAGTCTGGATCCTGGACAAAGTCCTGACATCACAGAGGGGCTGCTCACATCTTCTCATTTTACCAAAAAGTGTTTTTATTTAAACCTTGTGGTTATGAATATCATATCGAAGCAGATATTAATAGTCATACTTATAGCTTAATTTATGAAGTACTACTAAAAACAGAGGTTTACAAAGTGCTTTGACAAACAGCCAGGAACATATAGAAGACAAAGCACAAGAGTCTTAGCACAAAAGGATCAAACCTACAAAAAAGCTCAATTCTAATCAAAAAACTCTCACAAACACACAATGACCCCTGTCATAGATGATAACCCTCCCTTCATCAGAGTTGACCTTCAGAATAAAGCTCTTACCGTTCCACAGATGGTCAGGCAGTTTGAAGAAGATACTGGAGACTCTAGATGTTTCCATCTGATCTCTGTAGATCAGAACAGAATTAAAGAGATCAGTGACTCAGCATGAATTACCATCACCTGTGGATCTGAGGTGGTGATTTCATTAGATACTGAGAAGGCTTTCAACCAGGTTGAGTGGAGATATTTGTTCACAATTTTTAGAAAGATTTGGCTTTGGTCCATCACTGTTAACATGGATTAAAATTCTGTATTGCTCTTCTATGGCTGCAGTATGGACAAACACTATAATCTCTGACTATTTAAAGCTCCATCGGGGCTGCCAACAAGGCTGTAGTCTCTCTCCCTACCTGTTTGATTCAGCAATCAAGCCACTTGCTATAGCTTTCAGGGTGGAAGATGGTATTAATGGTATCTTTTGGGGTGGTAAACTGCATAAAGTGTCACTCTACACTGACAATTTAATATTATAAAAATATATACAGCCCTCAGGAATCCATACCGAAACTATTATACATTCTAAAAGAATCTGGGTTATAAGATCAACTACTCATCGACTCTACTTTTTCCATTCATTGATGTATGGGAGGATAACTCTGAGTTTCCTTTTAAAATAAAAAAGGACACTTTGACATATTTAGGCATCAAAGTTAACTGATCAATGAGGGGGCTGTATAACTATAATTATTGGAACAAACAACTCAGTACTTCAAAAAAACATTTCATTTCATTAAATATAGTTAAAATTCTTCCCAGGCTCTCTACATATTTCAAATGTTTCCCAAATTTATACCAAAACACTTTCATCAACTGGACAAATTAATTTCATCTTTTATCTGGAAGGGCTCAAATCCAAGGATGAAAAGGAAGTTTTAGGAGGTGCAAAAGGAAGCGGGGGTCTTGGTCTGTCCAATTCTTTTTTTATTATTGGGCAGCCAATGAAAGCTTTAGTATTGGATTTCTACATATAAAAATAAGGGGGGCAGAAACCCACTCTCACTTCACCATTGATATGGCTTAAAATTTTATTTCAGTTAAGGAGACATTTGGGTTTAAAACAGGTTAGTGAATTTCTCCCGACTGTAAATAACCATTTCTTCACACATTCTATACTAGATAGTGCATTTCAGTCTTCGCAGAGACATGGACTTTTTATTCTCAGTGACTTTTTCTCAGAAGATAATTTCTTTTTGGTCAAAGCATTAATAATATATTGTGACACATCTAGATTTGATTTTTTCAGATATCTTCAAATTTTCAGCTTTGCCAAAAGACATTTCTCTCTTTTCCCCACTTGACACCAAGGAATCTGTCAGATTTTATTCTACAACTAGATGCCTATTACAGGAAACAGGTCTCTATAGTTTACAAAGTGAGACAGGGATTAAATAAAATATCTTGGGACACAACAAAAGCTGCATGGGAGACAGATTTGGGAGAGGGGCTATCGGAGGATGCCTGGCAGAGAAGTCTAACCTGTACACATACTTCTGTCTATGTTTATGTCATGGGCTGATTCAGTTTAAAGTTCTTCATCATCTACATAATTTTAATGATAAGCTGGCTAGAATCTTTTCCACAATAAACCCTGTCTGTCCAAGATGTGGTTACTGTCCTGCAGTGGTTGGACATATGTTTTGGCTACAGACTACAGACAATAGATTTCCTTTTTACCTTCAGAAAAGTTAAGGTCTAATATTGAAAAATCCCACAAGAGCTTTATCCTGACCTGGAGTCCCTTTATAGATTACATAGAGGGCTTTTTTTTTTTTTGGTTGTACTTAATAATGACCTGACCGTAACATGAGCCTTGATTCTGTTGATAACCTGGTGGCCATGCTTGATATAGAGACCCTCTCAAGAGTTCAGACTCTTGGGGTGGGGGATGAGGGAGTTTGATTAAAAGCCTGATTATGTAAGTCTGTTAATTTACCTGTTTAAAAAATCAAAAATAAAGTTTGGAAAAAAAGACAGTCTGAGGGCAAAGAGTTGACCTGACCTCAGCAGGTCCATCAAACAAACATCTTCATCACCTCTGAGGGACTCAAACATGGAGGTCAAAGGTCATATTTACCAGTCCTCACCTGTCCTCAGCAGGTCTGTCTTTAAAGTTAATTAAAAAATCTTTAGACCGGTCACTCTTCATGGACACACCGCTCTGGAGACTCTGATCTCTTCATCCTGATTAAACAAACATCATCATCATCATCATCATCATCATCATCATCATCAGATACTTGAGCTGTTATTTCAGGATGAAGATGCAGTGATGATGATGATGAAATGATGAAGAGTATGGCATTGTCCTTCTGTAAAGTGTCTTGAGGTAACACCTGTCATGGTTTGGCACTACTGTGATAAAGACTGATGATGAAGATGAGGATGATGATGGTGTAGTGATGGTGTCAGTGTGATGGCTGCAGATCTTCATCTCACCTCAGACCCTGGTCTTCTTCACTCAGAGAGGTTTTAGATGGAGGGACCCCCTCCTCTGGTTCTTCAGTCTGGTCCATAGCAGAGCGCCCCCTGCTGTCTGTCAGAGAGCAGAGCGTGAACAACAAACTCTTCTGCAGGAGGCTCACTTTGAGCATCAAAACATCATCACTGACCTTGTGTCTGAATTTAAATCCTGAAGGTCAGAGGTCAAACGGTTTACAGCAGCTGGATGCAGTTCAATCAGAGGAAAACAGCTTCAAGAGCAGAAACAACAGAACCAAGAGCAACAACAGAAGAGCTGAAGGCCTGCAGAGGGGGGAGGAAGACCAGGGAGACTGAGGTCAGACCAGACACTAAGTCAGATTAATTATATATATATTAAAACAATGATTATTAACATGTTTAAATAACTATATTAAATAACATAAAATGTAATATAGAGCAGATATATTGCAGAGAAGCTTATTGTATGAACATACTGAGTTATCAGGTGGATGATTATGAATACAGAAGTGTACATTTAAATAAGTATTTTCATGTGTAAACTGTAAACTGTAATATATATATCTATATTTTCTGAGGTGTTTCCATCTCATCATTAGTGAGTTTTGTTTGTTCTCTTGGAGGTTTATATGAAAAATGGGGCTGAGATTCATTTTTCTATGATGACAGACTGTACTTTGTAAAATAAGGCTGTTACCCATGGATCTAAAATCATCAGAGAATCTTTATTTCTTTATTTTTTTTCCTCCTTGTATTTCTGGTTTTGACCTCTTGTTTGTTTCTCCTTCGTTCCTGCTTTGGTCTTGGTAAATCTTTTTGTTTTGTTCACATTTCATGTCTTTTCTTTGTGTTTTTTGTTTTATTTTTTTTTAGCCTGCCTTTCCTTATTTCTGGAGGATTTGTTCCTGTCTAATCTCGTCACACCTGATCACTAATTTTTCTTCCCCAGCTGTGTCTCGTCAACCCCAAGCCCCTCATGTCTTTAACCTTCGTGTTTTTTCCTCGTCTTTGTGGGCTCATTTCTCACCTTTTCCTCCTCATGTCACAGTCACAGTGAAAGTTTTGAGCCTTCTTAGTTTATCTGCTTCTGGTTGCTTTTCTAGAGACTTTTATTTTTACTTTGTTTGCCGACTTTTGATTTATTACTTTTTATAGATCTTGTTTGTACTTTGAATTTTTTGACTTTTGATTCCTGTTTTGGTTCATTAAATAAATCCTTTTTGTGATCATCTACATTTGGATCTCCTGCTTTTGTTCTCCTACTCTGGTCTTGAATCCTGACAAAAATATGTACACCAACTCTCCCAACTCTTCCTGACAAACCAGTTCCAATCCTGAGTTAAAATTATAAGTCATTACCAGCTGTCATTATTCATGACAATATAAACAATATATAAACAATATAAATACATGGGTAACAGCCTTATTTTACAAACTACAGTAAATCCTCATAGAAAAATGATTCTCAGCTCCATTCTTCATATAAACCTCCAAGAAAAAAACTCACTAATACTAAGAACATACATCAGAAAATATAAATGTGTATATAATGTAAACAGTTTATACATGAAAATACTTATTTAAATGTACACTTCTGTATTCATAATCATCCACCTCATAACTAAGTATATACATACAATAAGCACCCCACAGTATAATTTTTTTTCCAAGTAAAATCTCTTTAAAGTCTATGATATGATATGATATATCTACATATATTTGGTCCGTAGGAAGAAACCAAAGCACCCAGAGAAAACTCACACAGGCACAGGGAGAACATTCACACTCAGCACTCTCAGCTCGACACAGGGTTCAAACCATCAACCTCCTTGCTGTGAGTCAGGCTCACTCCCCTCTGTGCGTCTCTTGAAGTAGAAAAGCTTTGCTCAGATAAAGTGAAAATAATCCCCATCGTGGGTCAACATGGAGTCTCAGTCAGAGCAGTCCCCATGAATTTATCTATGACTGCAGATCTTTAGTAGATCGGACTTCAGACACAAACTGGAGAGACATGGCTGGATCATGGAGCAGAGTTCATCACACTGTGAGGGGACAAACAGGATTCTCATTTTTGTACTTTTTGGTGCAGCAGTGACTTTGTGTCCAGGCAGAGCAGGCGAGTATGGATCTGAATAGTCCTTTAAGTCCTATTCCTAGTCCACTTTACCTTAACTGGATAAAAAAGCGTCACAGGGTCAAGGGAAGGAGGGAAAAAGAAGAGAGGAAAGGAGAACTGCACAAGAGGTTGACTGCACTTTCACTTTGATGTCATATGGTTATGTGGCACAATTACTTGTGACGTAGGTAAGCCCTTCAAACCACTGTTTCCGAAAATGAACTACAAGAAGCGCATTTGTCCTCTGCCTCATCTCACAGGGTGGTTTCGTGTCTTCACCGGTTAACATTAACAATCCATGATCAGAGGATTTACCTGTGATGGTGTTTAGTCTTTGGTCATGCAGTGTGTGTTTCCTGCTCACAGCTGTGAGGTTCATGATGAAACATCTATAAATAGAAAACAATAAATCATAATTGACAGACACTGTTACAATCTGAAGCCTGATAATACAGCCGACTGTCAGAAGCACTGTTCCCTGTTTCATTCACATATATCATCATGAACAGTGTTTGAATTTATTATATTTGGAGTATTGTAAAAGTCCTCATTTGTCCTCCTTTTGTTTTTAATAAACGTTATTAGGCCTGATTGTTCTGTCCCTTCTCCTTCGTAAGTTTCAACTTTCCAGGAAGTGTTTAACGCTCATGTGCTGCAAGGCATGATGGGGCGTTTCTTCTAAATTCCTTTTGAAAAGGATGGTCCAGTGTTTCCTAAGCTAAAGGAATTTGTATGTATTAAAGGAAGCAACGACCCTCCTATCCTTAACTTTTGGAGAATTCGAACAGCACTTATCATGGCCGACACTTAAATGCATTCTGGGTCATTTCTTCAGGAAGGAAGGTTCCTTATCAAAACAGGACTATTCAGATGCACCCTGGAGTAAAGTGAGGGATCAGAACACCAACCAATCACAGCAACTCATTAGAATTATATCAATGAAGAACCTCAGACTGCTGTGTTGCCGACCTTCTGAACAAACACTTTTAAAGCCTCCAGCATGCACAGAGCTCTGATGTCAGAGCATTGCAGCTGACCTTTGACCTGTGGGTCATCGCAAACTCAGACATGATAAACGTAGACGCCTCATGACAGCCTGGAGCGTAATCGAGCGTCACCGCCATATTGGATGGGTCTTTTCACTTTGGTCTAGCACCAGAAACAACTGGAGTGACGCATTTATGGTCGTATTTTGTGCGACCTAAGGTTACAATTAACGGCGCAGTCTTGAAAGCAGATCACTTTTTTTGTTTTATTCCAACACAGCTGAGTAAAACCATATTTAAAGTTTTATTCGCATGTCAACAGGATTTATATAAGATGTCTAGTTTGTGTGTGTGAGTGCACGTACATGTACCTGTGCCTGAAAAAGTTACCTTACTCACAGCACACAAAAACAAAAATATGAAAAAAATATTTTCTCATTTATGTACTGAAGGGCCATGATTGTGTGTGTGAGAGAATTAAATTAAAATGAAAAATATACAATTTATTCATTTGTACATTTATTAATAAGCCAAAACTTCTGTCGTTGTCTAACTGCATAGTACATAATACACCCCACCTATTACGAGCACGTACTACTGTATAATGACAGTGATGGTGATTTAAAAAATGAAGTAAAATAAAATGTAAAAAGAAAATCATTATTTCAGCAGATGTTGCCATCGTTATTGTTAATTTTACTACAATTAAAATGACAAAATAATAGTTATTGTTATTACTACAAAATGTGTAAAGTTGGCATTGTGACTCATCTATAAATATGTATATATATTTTTTATATATTTATAAATGTATCTCTCCATATATAAATGTATCTATGTGGCTATTGTTATTATTGTCATTTTATGACCATGTAAGCCTTGTTACTACCATTTCCTGTATATCTCTGTAAAAGTAATGCAACTGTGAATATCACCAGTCATATTCTTAGCACACACGCACGCTCACGTGATCACACGTTGTTTGTCCATCTCTTTGTACTCTCACTGCACAATAAAAAAAGAGCATAATAAAAAGTATTTCAACATGAAAGAAGGCATTTTTAATGTGTGACAGCGTCCTGTATCATGAGTACATCTCTGTCGTTTGTAACAAACTAATCTGTGTGAAAATCGGATAAAATTTGCAGAGTTATGCAGGTTATAGTTAGCCATAATACACCTCCCTCAGTAGAAATGAACGCACTGGGGCCACATGCGAGACCCATCCAAGATGGCGGCCTGTTGATATGTCAGCTCCAATAGGCAGCTCCAGTCAATGAGGCGTCTACATATATAATGTCTATGATCACACAGGGCTGCTGACTGAGCAGCGGTCTCTGTTTGAGGAAACACGGTGTTCTGATCATTTAGAGCTGTGAGGAAGGACTGGAGCAGTTTAATGAGGTCAATAAAGTTCACAGCTGAGGTCACGGGGTCATGGCTGATAATCTTCATCTGAGCTCACAGTGATCAAAACTTTAGACGGAAAATCAATTCTGAGAGTCACAGAAACAGGAACAGCCTCTGTTTTTATTTAATGCCCCCTTTACAGCTTCTCTGTAAAACCATAGCACACCAATGACAACCCCTCCCTGTCCCTACCATCATATCACCTGCACCTAATGATGTTGTTCCTCCTCTGCTTGTTAATACTCCACCCAATGTTTATTTTGATTACTCTTTTATACTTTCTATTTTATTTTATTTACTATGATATATTTATGTATTACCTTTACAATTACTAGCATTATACTGCAGCTGCTAGTGTTAAATGACTTTTCTCCCTTTTATAACTATTATTACTTTTGTTCTACCTATTATCTGTTTTTTTAATTCTTTGTTCATATAAGCATCCATACTGTAGTTTAATTTGATTTGATTATTGTGGCTGATTAATTTTACTACGATTAAAATAATAATAGTAATAATAATGATAATAATAATATATCATTACAAAATGCGTGAAGCTGGCATTGTGAATTAATAACATATATGTATGTATGTATGTATGTATATATATATATATGTGACCACAAGACAAAAAAGAGTATAATAGAAAGTATTTTAATTTGAAAGACTGTATTTTAATGTGTGACAGCGTTCTGTATTATAAGTTCATCTCTGTCGTTTGTAGCAAACTTATCCGTGTGAAAAGTTTCGCTGAGTTATGCAGATTATAGTCGGACATAATACACCTTTCTCAGTATAATAAACACACTGGAACCGCATGTGAGACCCATCCAAGATGGCAGCCGGCTGATATGTCAGCTCCAATAGGCAGCACCAGTCAATGAGGCGTCTACATATATAATGTCTATGATGTTAAATGAAGGTGACTGAGACTAAGCTCATCCCACTGAGGGTCAAAGGGCAGAGTCTGTGAACAGGAGTCAGAGGAGGGAAACAGGGAAACACTTTAATGGATCTAAACGAGACGGATTTGATTATTTTCTTCATGATCTTCATCCCATGAAATATTCATTCTCAGCTGATGTTTGTTTAAAAAATAAAGAATCAAACTTTTGAACCATGAAGTTAAAGAAGCAGAGATTTGACAGTAAAGTCAGTGTTTGGGAAGAAAGGAGTCATTTTAATTCACTGATTTCAGAGTTTGTTCAGCTCAGTCTGTGAGGTGTAATAATCTAAAATGATGACAGCACACACAGACTCGTACTGTAACATGACGCTGTTTCATCATTAAAGCTACAAACCTGAACATGTCATGTTGTTTGGGATGAATAGAAAATCACTTCCTTGATTCACTGCAAACCTAACAGTCATCTTTCATTGTTTTATTGTTTTGATTGGGAGCCCTCTAGTGGCACATGCCCTGAATTTAAGCCTGACCTGTTTAAGCCATGTGTGTTAATAATTAAACAGTGGTCATGATTTATGGAGCAGTGCCTGTATCTCCAAGGATATGAAACAAAGTCTGTCATACTTGTAGAGATTAAAGTGCCATAAAAGAGACCTTTGGTCACTCTGGATGAATCATGAGGCTCCATTTACTGATAACACCTTAAGAGTCACATTATTTTATCACAAGGACGTCAAGAGTTCAGGAAAATACTGCCTTAAAATCAAAATATGAGACCAAACGATCATTCCTGTTCATGTCAAAGAGAGCTCAGTCACCTGTCTAATGAGGATGTTTCAGGGTGTATAGCAGTCTCCTCCTCAGTAAACATTCTGTCTATACTGATCTGCTCAAATCACATGGCTGACAGAGAGAGAGTCTCCACAGTGATAGAGACACAGTACTGAGACTCCTCCTCATTTTAATCTGAGCTCCTCCATAAATAAAAACATAATTAAAGGAGGAAAGAGCCTCAGTCATTGACTGAGCAGCATGTCTGTTATATCAGTGTCTCCTCAGTTTCACCTGTCTTAAAGAGCTCACTCAGTCATTCACTCTCTTCACTGTCTAACTGAGGTCTCCTCCTCAGTCACCATTATACTGAGCAGAAATCTCCTCCTCAGACTGCATCAACACTCACCCTGTCTCAGATCAGTGTTTGTCTCCTCTGCTTCAGTTAGTCCTCTTCAAATGGAGTCTGAGCTCCTCAGTTACCTGTCTATACTCACCTTTATTGTCTTTATTGTGTCTCCTCCTCAGTTACCTGTCTATACTGAGGTCTCCTCCTCAGTTACCTGTCTATCTGAGGTCTCCTCCTCAGTTACCTTTACTGACAGATGAAGTTAATGATCCACCTTCATCAGGTCTGTATAAATGACAAACCAGAAAAAAAAATATCAAAAGGCTTTGATAAATAATATAACATCTAAAATAATGCATGTAAGACCTTAAAAATATAGAAAACCATGAATCAAAATGAATCTTAACATATGGAGAACAGTAATATCAGAATACAAACTAGAAGATAATATTCTGTAGTAATCCTTAAGTGGTGAGCATATGATTTGCAATTTGCTCCAAATGAATTAGATACTAGATTTAAGTATTGGACACAAAAGATTAACAGCCTAATGTAAGATAATGAAGGAAGGCCCAGTATTTAGTGTTGGAAATATTCCTTTCATTACTCACAGATGAGGGTTATCTCAGGTCTATTGTCTATACTGAGGGTCTCCTCCTCAGTTACCTGTCTATACTGAGGGTCTCCTCCTCAGTCACCTGTCTTTACTGAGGGTCTCCTCCTCAGTTACCTGTCTATACTGAGGGCCTCCTCCTCAGTCACCTGTCTATACTGAGGGTCTCCTCCTCAGTCACCCGTCTATACTGAGGGTCTCCTCCTCAGTTACCTGTCTATACTGAGGGTCTCCTCCTCAGTCACCTGTCTATACTGAGGGTCTCCTCCTCAGTTACCTGTCTATACTGAGGGTCTCCTCCTCAGTTACCTGTCTATACTGAGGGTCTCCTCCTCAGTTACCTGTCTATACTGAGGGTCTCCTCCTCAGTCACCTGTCTATACTGAGGGTCTCCTCCTCAGTCACCTGTCTATACTGAGGGTCTCCTCCTCAGTTACCTGTCTATACTGAGGGTCTCCTCCTCAGTTACCTGTCTATACTGAGGGTCTCCTCCTCTGTTACCTGTCTATACTGAGGGTCTTCTCCTCAGTTACCTGTCTATACTGAGGGTCTCCTCCTCAGTCACCTGTCTATACAGAGGGTCTCCTCCTCAGTTACCTGTCTATACTGAGGGTCTCCTCCTCAGTTACCTGTCTATACTGAGGGTCTCCTCCTCAGTCACCTGTCTATACTGAGGGTCTCCTCCTCAGTCACCTGTCTATACTGAGGGTCTCCTCCTCAGTCAACTGTCTATACTGAGGGTCTCCTCCTCAGTTACCTGTCTATACTGAGGGTCTCCTCCTCAGTCACCCGTCTATACTGAGGGTCTCCTCCTCAGTCAACTGTCTATACAGAGGGTCTCCTCCTCAGTCAACCTGTCTATGAGGGTCTCCTCCTCAGTTACCTGTCTATACTGAGGGTCTCCTCCTCAGTTACCTGTCTATACTGAGGGTCTCCTCCTCAGTCACCTGTCTTTACTGAGGGTCTCCTCCTCAGTCACCTGTCTTTACTGAGGGTCTCCTCCTCAGTCACCTGTCTATACTGAGGGTCTCCTCCTCAGTCACCCGTCTATACTGAGGGTCTCCTCCTCAGTTACCCGTCTAGACTGAGGGTCTCCTCCTCAGTCACCCGTCTATACTGAGGGTCTCCTCCTCAGTCAACTGTCTATACAGAGGGTCTCCTCCTCAGTTACCTGTCTATACTGAGGGTCTCCTCCTCAGTTACCTGTCTATACTGAGGGTCTCCTCCTCAGTCACCTGTCTATACTGAGGGTCTCCTCCTCAGTCACCCGTCTATACTGAGGGTCTCCTCCTCAGTTACCCGTCTATACTGAGGGTCTCCTCCTCAGTTACCTGTCTATACTGAGGGTCTCCTCCTCAGTCAACTGTCTTCACTGAGGGTCTCCTCCTCAGTTACCTGTCTATACTGAGGGTCTCCTCCTCAGTTACCTGTCTATAATGAGGGTCTCCTCCTCAGTCACCTGTCTTTACTGAGGGTCTCCTCCTCAGTCACCCGTCTATACTGAGGGTCTCCTCCTCAGTCACCCGTCTATACTGAGGGTCTCCTCCTCAGTTTCCCGTCTATACTGAGGGTCTCCACCTCAGTTACCTGTCTATACTGAGGGTCTCCTCCTCAGTCACCTGTCTTCACTGAGGGTCTCCTCCTCAGTTACCTGTCTATACTGAGGGTCTCCTCCTCAGTTACCTGTCTATACTGAGGGTCTCCTCCTCAGTCACCTGTCTTCACTGAGGGTCTCCTCCTCAGTTACCTGTCTATACTGAGGGTCTCCTCCTCAGTCACCTGTCTTTACTGAGGGTCTCCTCCTCAGTCACCCGTCTATACTGAGGGTCTCCTCCTCAGTTACCTGTCTATACTGAGGGTCTCCTCCTCAGTCACCTGTCTTTACTGAGGGTCTCCTCCTCAGTTACCTGTCTATACTGAGGGTCTCCTCCTCAGTCCTGTATACTGAGGGTCTCCTCCTCAGTCACCCGTCTATACTGAGGGTCTCCTCCTCAGTCACCTGTCTTTACTGAGGGTCTCCTCCTCAGTTACCTGTCTATACTGAGGGTCTCCTCCTCAGTTACCTGTCTATACTGAGGGTCTCCTCCTCAGTCACCTGTCTTCACTGAGGGTCTCCTCCTCAGTCACCTGTCTATACTGAGGGTCTCCTCCTCAGTTACCTGTCTATACTGAGGGTCTCCTCCTCAGTTACCTGTCTATAATAAGGGTCTCCTCCTCAGTCACCTGTCTTTACTGAGGGTCTCCTCCTCAGTCACCCGTCTATACAGAGGGTCTCCTCCTCAGTTACCTGTCTATACTGAGGGTCTCCTCCTCAGTCACCTGTCTTTACTGAGGGTCTCCTCCTCAGTTACCTGTCTATACTGAGGGTCTCCTCCTCAGTCACCTGTCTTTACTGAGGGTCTCCTCCTCAGTCACCCGTCTATACTGAGGGTCTCCTCCTCAGTTACCTGTCTATACTGAGGGTCTCCTCCTCAGTCACCCGTCTATACTGAGGGTCTCCTCCTCAGTCACCCGTCTATACTGAGGGTCTCCTCCTCAGTTACCTGTCTATACTGAGGGTCTCCTCCTCAGTCACCTGTACTGAGGTCTCCTCCTCAGTTACCTGTCTATACTGAGGGTCTCCTCCTCAGTCACCCGTCTATACTGAGGGTCTCCTCCTCAGTTACCTGTCTATACTGAGGGTCTCCTCCTCAGTCACCTGTCTATACTGAGGGTCTCCTCCTCAGTTACCTGTTTATACTGAGGGTCTCCTCCTCAGTCACCTGTTTATACTGAGGGTCTCCTCCTCAGTTACCTGTCTATACTGAGGGTCTCCTCCTCAGTTACCTGTTTATACTGAGGGTCTCCTCCTCAGTTACCTGTCTATACTGAGGGTCTGCTCCTCAGTTACCTGTCTATACTGAGGGTCTCCTCCTCAGTCACCTGTCTATACTGAGGGTCTCCTCCTCAGTTACCTGTCTATACTGAGGTCTCCTCCTCAGCCCATCAGTTAGTGGTGCTCTGAAATCCTGTAGTGAATAGAAAAGGGTGAATAGATCAGCTGATTGAATTCAGTTTTAAGTCTGTTATGTCACATTGACTTTACACCATCATAAACTTCAGACATGATTTCATTTTTTACTTCAGCAGCTGACTTTAGCAAAAACAAGACAACAAGAGAGTAGGTGTGGATTTGCTGACTCAGTGGATAAAAAAAAAGTAACTGTAAATCAAAATCACTGAGATAAGTCGACGCAGCCTCTTCACCATGAAAACAAAAACACAGACAGCAGCATTATTAGCTGATATTTAGCTTGTCCCACTCTCGGCCTCTATAGCTCAGCGTCTGTTCGGCAGATTATGGTTAAGATTTAAGTTTTGTCACTGTTCTATCGCTCAGCACCATCAGATGTATATTTTCTGGAAGTGTTGGCTAACTAGCTGTTCAGTCGGGTAGCTCAATAAAGAACACAAGAACCACTCGTGACATTAAGGTCAACTTTGACAGAAACATGATGAGATATGGCCCAGTCAACATATTTATCAGTATGTGCTCAGCAAACTTACCTCGCTGTAGGACATGCTTCTGGAAGAACATCATCCTGTGTGCAGTCATGTCCATGTTTCTTTTCATCTTCATGTCCATGTTCTGCTGGAAGGTGAGGAGAGGAGGAGGCCTGGACAACGACCTCTGAACAGCCCGCTGTTTTCATTTTGTTCAGCTTCTCTAGAGCAACACTGACTGGACAAAAACATGCACACTCTTCCTTAAAGTCAGAGAGTACAGAGGAGTATGAGGACCATTTTAGATGGAAAAAATCATTTTGGGCAGGTCGAGATTAAAGTCAAAATGAGGAGAATAAAGTCGACATTTCGAGATTAAAGATGAACTGACGAGATCAAAGTTGAAATGTCGACAATAAAGTTGAAACACAATTTAATGAAAAAGTTCAAGATGATGAGACAAAAGTTAAACGTCGAGAAAATAAGTCAAAATTCAAGAACAAAGTCCACATAAAACATATTTTGACTTTATTCTCATCATTTCAACTTTAACCTCAGAATTTCGACTTTAATCTCTACTTCCCCAAAATTCTTTTCTCCATCTAACATGGCTCTTATACTCTTTTGTACAATAGCATGTGTCTGCAGAGCTGGAGGCTGCACTCTCAGGACTACAGATTTAGGATTGCAGACTCAGGACCCTTCAATTTTTGAGTGATACTGAGTATTGATCAGCTAAATATAGATTTGGTTTTTAAACTTATCATTCCATCAAATTTAGCACTTTTTCTCCAAGTGCAGAGATCACATCTGTATCACCTCTGTGGTGAAGGTTTAAGACACTGAAACACTGACATATTTTGAGGGATATCATTTAAGAGAAAAATTAAACAATGAAACAATATAACAAATAAACTAACTTAAGTCCTACACATATGTACAGTTTAAATGTCTGTACTTTGAGTATTATTGTTGGGAGAACATTTTATTTGGCAACATTTAAAGATGAAGATTGTACTTTTTACTTCATTAATTTTAAAAGTTCTCCACGTTTTCAGCTATGAATAAATACAGTCTCATCACATTAAACATGACACCAAATTAAGTATGTTGTAATCAGGAGGTTACCTGGGAGATAGCACTGAATACTCACACTGCAGTCTTCATCCATCTTGTGAATTAACAGTATACCAGTTGCTGTTACATCACAGCCTTGTCTTCACTATGAACCTGATATTATGACTGCAAATGTTTGAATAACATCAGCTGAGGATCTTAACTGGTGAACATTATCAAATAATATTGACAAAACATGCCAAACTTCTCCATTTAATTTAAGTGTTTGACTGGTTCCCCTCTAATTCATGTTGTCAGTCTGTGCTCATGATCCTGACATCATGTGCAGACCATCGATTTATGTTATAATTTATTGCTAGAATATAACCCAAAAAGACAGATAAAAAATGTCACGACAGGAAGTGACAACCGACTCCTGACATGACATGAGAAAAATTATGGACCCACACTGTAACAATCTTTAAAAAGCCAGAAATAATATCATCACCAGTGTTATAAAAACAAATAAACTAGTTGCAGGCCTGATCCACAACAAAAGGAAACACCTCCACAGCCGAGTTCTCATGTCTGGTTATTACAACTGACTTTGGGCTTCTCTGTTGGAAAAGTTGCTTGTAAATATTGGCAGTTGCAGGTTGTTTATTTTAGAGCTTGTACCAACAGTGAAGTTGCTCATTTGGTCTTGTTGTGCCCCCAAACCCAGGAGGGATCTGAAGCTCACTCTACTACCAACATAAACTCAATTCAGAAGTTACACAAACTATTTTGGCCAACACAAACACAAATGTAAATTTTACTGTAAAAAAAGAGGCAAAAATGATGTTTCCACCAGAAAGAAATATTTATAGTCAGAATATAAAGTATATTGCTGGTGTAGATATTAGGGCCAAACGATATGAGAAAATAATCTAATTAAGATTTTTTTCTCCAATATTGCAATTTACTCTGCAATTGTTTTAATGTTCCTCATCTTCTGTATTCTTAAACAAAAATAAGCAGTAGATAATTTTATAGTATAACCAATATGACATTAAATCAATCTATAAAAGATTGGAAAATGTTAGAAGTGAAGAACAGAAACATAGGTGAAAATTGTCTGGTAAAAAAATGGTATGAAAGCATAAAGGTTAATAGCTGCAAAATAGGTATAAATTGCAAGCCAAAAGTCAGAAGTGACTAAGGAAAATTGATTTTAGCTGCAAAATTGGGATTAAATTTCAAAAACCATGTAAAAATTCCAAACATGGTCTGACAGTGGCAAAAAAAAGAAGAATGAGAGCAAGATAGGCATAAAGTTGTAAAAACTGGGTTAAAAAGGTTCAAATAGGCTTGAAATTATAAGAAACTACATCACAATGCCAAAATGTTCAACACATTTTGGGTTTATTCTGTCTGGGATTTGAAAATTGCAACAAGCCATATTGTGATTTAATCTAATTTGCAATTAATTGTTCAGCCCGAGTAGCTATTACTGTTTTCACCATAATAAAGCTGTAGAGGATCAACATAAACTTAGATAAAAGTCTGACTATGTCTGTTTGGTTATAAAAACCAAGGTTAGACAGACTGTTTAGTTATAATAGAGTTATAAATAACAATAGACCCTCCCTTCACTTCTGTATAAAGAAAAGGTTGGTAACTTCCCACAAAAGGATGTTAAATAAGTAAATACTGAGCAAAATAAGAAAAAAGTCTATGTGAAATTGAAATGTAAAATAGATAAAATTCAAAACACTTTATGTAGGTTTCTCTTAAATATAAATATCACTTTAGAATAAAAATAGCTGGTTGTTGCTTGTTTTGGTCTTGTTTTTATCACCCTGGCTGCTTATTTCAGTCAAAAATCTGGCTCACCTGACTCTGTGTTTCAGTCCTTCTGAGCTCCAGCTGTGCACCATGTCCAGGCAGGTAAGGCAATGGCGGACGGAGCGGCCTCTCCTCTCCTCGTAAACTCTGCTGGGCTTCACATCAGCACCTATCGTCTCTCCTCCTGTGGTCCAGGCAGCATCACAGCAGCAACCTGCACACACACCAGTCTTACTCAACTAGCCAGGCTAATGCTAAAGGCTAAAACTCATTTAAGCTAACGCTCTGAACTCACTTTCGGTAAACAACATCCGAGAGCTCTCAGTCTTCGTGGTTAAATACAGTCTCCTCCTTGTTATCTTGCTGACACATTTAGACAGACCAAAACAGCCAACAATCAAACTCTGTTGTCTCTGCTTATTTTCCCTTCTTCTCCGTTCGTGTTCTCTTCCTCTCTGGTTCTCCTCTGCAGCGCCGACAGCTCTCTGGATCATCTGCACCCTGCTGGACAAACATGGAACTGCTCCAATAAATCACATTTTCAGCTTCACATTTCTCTGCAACAGTCTTTGGACATTTTTGACTTTACATACAGGAATTATAAAATACACAGAATGACGCATTAACAGCAAATAAAGAAAGTGCTGAGAATAACAAACTTTAAACTGCAATCCATCTGTCTATTAAATGATATTTATCCATATTTTTAACATAACTCTGTCACTGAATTATTATTTTTTGGTTCCAGAGGGCTGGTGGTGTTCTGTTGATATTCTGATTACAACACACTTTTAAGAGTGACAACAAACTAATGACAGCTGGATTTTTTTGGAGCAGACCAACTGCTATGAAATCATTTAGTCTCTAGACATAATCATTTACACAAACACAGCACAACTCAGACATTTTGGTAACTTGTTATATTAAAGAAAGAAAGAAACAAAGCTTCTGAGGCTAACATCTGCTTTAAACCGTTGCAGTTACAAGCTGGTAAAGTTTGGGTACCTTAAGATGTCTGGGTGAAATTCCTACAAACTGGGGCGTCCTGTGATGTATCTAATTTACAACTTGAAGAATCTAGGTTCAACAATCAACTGGAACACAACATTAATGGTCCTCTGTTAATTAGCAATCTTACTTATCAAACTACAAATCCCACAATGCACTGCAGCACCTGTGCACCACCCTCCTCTGCTTGGATATCACTTCAGCTGTCTAAAATTAAATATGCAGCTCAAATTCACAACACTGTCAGTTTTAGACTCTTCAGTAAATGCTGATCCTGTTCTACACGCATCTAAATGAACCTGGACTTAAAGTTTGGACTCGGCCTGCAGAGAGTGATGACCTACAGAAGCTCCAGGAGATGGTGCTGTTTAGTTCAATGGAGGAACATTAAGTTTAAAGCTCAAATCCATTCATAGAAATGTAATAATCAGATCAAATCAGAGATCAAATGTCATCAAACTGGTTTATAGAGATTCAAAAGTACACTCCAGTCTGTAAATATGATCTCAGTATTTCAATAATATCCCTGCTTTACAAGGAAACAGTCAAATCCAGTCCTTCATTCTTTGGTAAAGTCAGTGTTGGAGGGTTTGTGCAGGGATGTGTTTGAAAACTCTTCTTCACTTTTTAAAAACTCCACACCTGTGTTACTCTGACAGCACTTCTGAATTCAGCTTTAGGTATAGTCTTTGGCATCAAAATATTTGAGTTTGAGTCATAATGTAGTCATCTAAACTGTTTTAATTTTAGTCTAGTTTTAGTTGATGACATTTCACAACATTTTAGTGGATGAAATCTACTGTGATAAAATGAAACCTTTTATTGAAAGATTGTTTTCTACTTTACAATCTAACTGAAATGGTCAATGAAAGGTTGACAAGTTCTGTCAAATTTCCTTTCTTGATTTTTCCAGAACAATTCTTCTGTTTTCTGTTCCAAATGTTTGATTCCATCTCCCATAAGATTAAAAACATTGTGTTTCCAGTTTAGTGATCAGTCTCTGGGCTACACATGAGATCATCCTGTGCTCTGATCTCATTTTCATTTTGTTTGTCACATATTTTTAATCTACATTTGTTTAGATTGTTTTATTCTTATGTGAGATGTTCTTATGTCCT
Organism: Scarus forsteni; assembly: GCA_036419115.1. Classification (NCBI taxonomy): domain Eukaryota; kingdom Metazoa; phylum Chordata; class Actinopteri; order Labriformes; family Labridae; genus Scarus; species Scarus forsteni. The sequence continues at coordinate 302,649 of JAZDUH010000483.1, read as the reverse complement.
TTATCATTTTAACTGAGTATAAATAAGAAAAGTGCAAGTTAAAAATATTTTTAGTCATAATTTAGTCTAAATAGTTTTAATTTTAGTCTAGTTTAGTCGATGAAATCTGCTGTAAATTTTGTCGACTAAAATCTGAAGTGTAAAGGGTAAGACATTTTTTATGTCCTGTTTTCCTCTGTGATAAAATCAAACATCTAATTTACTCAAAAAAAGAACACATCATTGTTTGTTGTCATGTTTTAGGATACAGAAGAAATGCAAACAAAACATATTTCCTTTATGTGATTTAAAGGTTTAAAAATGAAAAGCTTTTATTATTTCACCCTCATTATTATTACAAATACTTCACTTTAATGAATAATATAGTTATTCTTAAAAACATTGTTGGTGTTTGTCAAACTCAGTATCATCTATTTGAAGTGATTTTATTGTCATTTGCAAACATTTCCCTTTTCTAATTGATTTTGTCCCAAATATTTGTGCATTTGAAGTCATCAGGTAATCAACTTTGACCTTTTCAAACCTTTGAGTACACAGTGAAAATATGTGTTTTTGGTTTGTTTGTAGTTTCTCTGCTCCAAATGTTAAGGAATCAAACAATGATTTGATTTGTTGTGTTTTATAAAAGTAATATCTGAGTTTATTTTGAGCTGTGCCAAACAGTTGAGCTGGTAGTTAAAGGGTTAAAATGACACAGCCTGATCAGTGAGCCAATCAGAGGAGGAGTCCATGTGACCTGTTGGTGTAAAACTCTGAGTCGTCCAAAGAATCAGAAGAAGAATCAGAAATACTTTATTAACTCCCAAGGAAATGTGTTGTTTCAGTTTCTCTTCTACACAGTATAGCAGTCAGAAATATCAGATGAAGACATTAGAATAGATAGGAGTAGCATTGATTTAACTAATATGAAGTCAAAATAAAAATAAAATCAATACAACTAAAATGAAAACAAATGAAAAGAGCATGAAAATGAAGTGAGCAGGTTGCAACATGCAGAGCCTTGAAGCAATATCAACTTCCTTCTAAAGAAAACATCAATAAAAATGTGGTGGAAATAAGACTCTGAATGAGGTGGAGGAATACACAGTATTAACAATGAACAATATTTACACTAAAAATGTGAACACAGCCATGACAGGGAGAGCAGAGAGGACAAAGCAGAGAAGAGAAAGCATTTAACAACCAGATAAAAAAAGTCTTTTTTGACCCGTCAGTGTGACATGGTGTGTCTTGAACTCAATCCTGGGACAGGGACCATTTCAGTTCACTAAAGACTGCCCCATGGGACTTTTTAAAATGTATTTGTCAATTTTTAATGTGATCTTGGTATGTTTTAACTGTTCCTTAAGGCTGTGAGAGGCTTTACAACCTGTGGGCTTCATTTCTGTTCTCTTTTTGCACTACAATGTAATTTACACTGTACTTTAAATGATGCACTGCTACACTGCACTAAAGCTCATCCTACGACTGGAACATTTAAACTACCTCACTGTACTTAAAAAACATGATGTGAATATTATTTATTCTTTCTAAGAGTCTTGAGCTTGGTGAAATGTAATTTTGTTCTACTGTTTGCTGTTGATATATAGTTTTTATGACTTCTTAAATTTAAATTTAAGTGATGTTAAAATTAGGGATAAACCACAGTATTGAGATGATATTGGAATGAATGAATGAATGAATGAATGAATGAATGAATGCTTTATTTCAGTTTAAAAACAAAAATAAAATCATGTTTTTACAAAAAAAGAAAAGAAAACAGACAGACCAAAAAAGGAACAGGCTGAAGCCCCAAGGCTTATTTTTGCCTCTCCTGTACCATCATAGGATTAACTGAATAATTCACAATAAAACATCAGTACGAGTACATTATTCCAAAACACGTGACAGCTTAAACTGAAAAATAGAATTCAATCAAATTTGATCATTTTAGATTTTAAAGTCTTCTTAAAAACTAACATAGAATTACACATCTTTATTTCATTGTTTAGTCCATTCCAATATTAGTATCAACCAATTTTAAAATATTTGCAGATATTTACAATCAACATTGTCATATGTGGGCCAAAATATGTCCCACATTGCTATACCATCACTTCAATGGTACATTTAGCATCAAGAGTTTCATTTTCCAAGAGTTAAATGTTGGTTTTCTTGTCATTTCAGCTTCTTGCACAAATAAAAAGTCAAGTCAAAGTTTATTTGTAGAGCACGTTTAAAAACAACCTCAGTTGACCAAAGTGCTGCACAGGGGGACAAAATAATCGTTCATACACTTCATACATAAAATTGTCACATTGAAGCAACAAGTCAGTTTTTGTGAAGTAAAGACTTTGTGCTCCTGTCAAAAATATAATTAGGAGTATTGGTGATAATGAGTTCAGAAATATCTGCAAATCAAAATATCATCAAAAATCACATATGGTGCATCCCTAATAAAAATGTTTCTACAACTTCAAGGGGACGAAATAAATTAGGGATCTTAACTGAAACACTTATCAAACAGTAAAGGCAGCTCTTCTTTGTTTAATCATATTTATCTATTGGACTTTTGCAAGAATTTAAAGTCATTGTGTTGTGCATCTTGCTTGATTTAAATGTTTACTTTTTAGGGAAAAAAAATATCAATTCTCGTTCAAGTAAAATGTGTCAGTCCCAAGTTTAAATTAAAAACACAGCATGTTATTATCATGTTTTGAATGCCAATAAAAAAAATGTTGAATGTGATAAAGAGCCACAGGATGGTGAGCGTCTGACGCTCTCAGCCACATGCTGTTGATTGTGTTTCATTGGTCTCTCTCTCCTGACTGCTGCTCAAATGTCTGTGTGCTCTGATAGACTGTAAATCTGAGCTGCTCTGTGGGCTCAGTTAAGGTGTTTTCATTTAAAGATTGAAAATGCAGAGTGTCAGAAATCAGCCTCAGTCCAGTGATACAAAGCAGATCTGTGCTCGGTTCAAAGACATCACCCTCTGAGATCCTGAGTGCAGGTTTACAGTCTGGTTTATGGTTCAGTCCTAAAAACTGGGAGGATAAAAACCTGCAGCTTCACAGGCCGTGGACTCAGGAGGAGCAGCCGTCAGGGTGAGTGCTGATCACTGATTTATTCCTTCAGATAATCAATAAACCACCACAGGGATCAGCAGCTGCATTTGGACAAGGAACAGTTCTTTACCTGACATATGCCACAAGAGCAGGATTTAAAATAAATCTAAATATTAAAATATTTTGACTTTTTAACATATGATTTATGCAGTTTTTTCTCAGCTGTTTTCAGTTTGGAACATTTCAAGATGAGATCAGTCCCTATCATCCAGCTACAGTTCTGATATCTTGGCTTTTCCATCCCTGGATGTGACTCAAATAAACTTTTTCTCCTGGTTGAATTTGGATAAAAATGCTGCCCAGTTGGTTTCTGAGAAACAGATTAAACTTTAGGTCATTCCTGATAAAACTACACCAATTATAAATGTTTTTGTGGCTATAGTGATGGTTGTATGCTGAAATAAGATGTCCTTATAACCTTAACAAATCTTTACACCTCACATTTATGAATTTTCTAATATTCTGTGGGCCAGATGTGAAGCTTCAGTTTTTGTTTTAACCAGAAAACTCCAATTACCATAAAGCTGATTTTTAAACAGATTCATCAGGCTGGTTTTATGCAATGTATTAAAGAATAATCTAACATGTGTCTGAGTGTTGGTGTTTTAATAAACTTAACCACATTTTATAATCTATATTAAGTACTTGTGCTTTTTCTACATGTAAATTTCATTGATGTTAAAATTAGGGATGCACAATATTATCCGTATGATACCATTATCAGATGATATTTACATTTTTGCAGATATTTACAGCTAATACATCGGTCATATGTTGGTTGATCACATTGTTTATTTAACAATAGTATTATTTTTCAAGAGTTAAATGTTTTTCTTGTGTCCCTTCAATTCCTTGCAAAAATAAAACTGTCACATTAAAGCATTAAGTCAGTTTTGTGAAGTAAAGACTTTATGCTCCTGTCAAAAATATCATTGAGTATCAGAGATAATTATTTCAGAAATATCTGTAAATCAGATATCAACAAAAATCAAATATAAAATGTTTCTACTCCTTAAAGGGGATGAAAGAAGTTTGAGATCTTAACTGAAACACTTATTTAACAGTAAAGACAGCTCTTCTAGTTTTCTTGAAGATTCTAAATCGAGGCAGCTGGACTGTGTTCAGTTTTGGGAAGACGTTTCTCTTCTCATCCAAGAAGCTTCTTCAGTTCAAAGAGCTGGACAAGGCAGCAGATATTTATCTTGGTAGAGAACGAAGACAACAACAATAGAAGAGGAGGAGTTGTATATTCTATTGTTGTTGTCTTCCTGTTGATATTATATATTAGAGATACTTCAACTGTAAAAAAAATAAATATATTTATCAGTGTAATAAATATATAGCCTAGATCTGTCTTCAGCTGGTTGTTGGTGTTCAGATGTTCATCATCAGGTAAATAAAGACATGAAACATTTATTTTCTTGATTTGATTTGAATTCTTTCAGCCTGTTTTTGTTCAGAACAATCAGCTGTTCATAGGTGACATCAGCTGACTGATGATCAGCTGTTTCCTGTCAGCACAAACAGACGTCTCTTCAGGGGACGCTGCAGAGGACAAGACGTCTCAGGTCTTTGAATCACCTGCAGGTTTGGACTACAGATCACACAGAGACAACCAGGAACCACAAGACCATACCCTAAACCCAGGATAGAGGGGCTCGGTGAATGTGGTCTCTGTGGTGTGGAGGTGGATCAGTCCATCAGAGGAGACTTCATAGAAGGACAGAGATCCAGCAGGACAGTCCACATACACCCCTACTCTACCAGAGGAGGAAGAGGAGGAGGAGGAGGAGGAGGAGGAGGAGATGGATGTTTCTCTGTTATTGTGAAGGACAGAGTAACCACGACCAGAGCAGATCAGACTCCAGGAATGATCATTAAGTCCAAACAAACATTCATCTCCACCTCCTTTCCTCCTGATTCTTCTGTAACTCACTGATACACGAACATCTCCTCTCCACTGGACCTCCCAGTAACAGCGACCGCTCAGAGCAGACCTGCACAGCAGCTGAGGAACATCAAATCTGTCTGGATGATAAGGATATGACTGACGCTTGTCTCCTATAACACGTGTCACCGTCCTGTTGTCTTCAGACAGTCTGAGTCTTCTGCTCACTGTGTTTGTGTCCACCTCCAGCTCACAGGCGTCTGATGGAGAGAAGGAGAAACATCAGAGCAGCAGGTCATCATCTGATCATCTACAATCATCTGAGCTGAGGGTTCAGAGTCAGCTCTGATGGTCTGACCTTTGACCTCCTGCTGAGTCAGACATGTTTGACCTCTGACCCCAAACTCTGCTCCATCTTTCTATCTGAACCAGTTTGATTTCTGTGTTTGTGGTTCCATGGTCCACCTTCAGTTTTTCATGGACCTGGTCTAGTTATGGACCAGTGAACCACCATGGTCTTCAGTCTGGACCAGAGAAGAGGACCTGGTCTAGTTATGGACCAGTGAACCATCACGGTCTCCAGTCTGGACCAGAGAAGAGGACCTGGTCTAGTTATGGACCAGTGAACCACCTTGGTCTTCATTCTGAACCAGATAAGATGACCTGGTCTAGTTATGGACCAGTGAACCAAGTCTTCAGTCTGGACCTGGTCTAGTTGATCAGACTCTGATAAATGCAGATCCTGAGATCTGGGTCATAAAGTGGACTCGTTAGAGCACCAGGCCATTTATTGAAATAGAAACAGATGTTCAAAGAAAATAGTTGACATGTTTTCTTCCTTCAGTTCTGTCCAAAAATCTGAAATCCTGATGATTCTTGGATGTTGAACTCTTTCCATGGCGCTCACACACAGCACCCAGTGCTCTCTAACTTTCACACAGACACAAAGAAAAGAATATTTTCCTCTAATAAAGGATTTCCTCAAATAAAAGAGCCTGTGGCTCAAGTTTTTCTCTCTCAGTCTGAGGCATGTTGATGAACAACTCTTTTGATTTGATGGTATTTTTAATCTTGTTTTTTTGTGCAGGCTCAGATTTTGTGTCAAATGTGAGGACACAAAGGGTCTGGGGTCCAAATATTGACCCAGAAGAGGACCAAGCCCTCACTTATTAACAACATGTTCAATCCAAACTGTTTGAATCTCTGAATTAACCCTCGTCCTTTCACAAATAGAAAATACTGATCAGTGATTCTGTTTTGAACCCTTTCAGTCCCACTCACACTCAGCACGCTCACTAAATTTGACAGAAAATAGAAAAACAGGAATCATTTCGTCAACAAAGAGCCCGTGGGAAATGTTCTCTGTCTGTCTGTCAGCGTCTGGGACATGTCATTGATTCACTACTTTATTGATTTGAAGCTTTTTGTGTGCACAGGCTCTGATTTGAACTAAAATGTCAAACATGGAGCCAGAGCCCAAAAAGTGGAGCTGCCAGAATAACAGGCCAAAAAGTCTGACACACTAGAGCGCAGTTTTCATCCATGACTTCAGTCTGTCAGTGACTTCTGTCCTGCTGATTATTCTCCATGTTCAAATCAATGATCACACACTGAACCCTTTGAGCTCCTCTCAATGTGAAGATCCTGGAGCCAAAGGGACAAATAGATATTACCCATAATCCCCTGGGTTGGCCTGAGGCTCTCATGTACAGCTCACGTTCAGCTCATGGTGTGATGGAGCATTTCTCTGATCACACCAACACACCATCTCTGCTGATTTTTTTTTTTTTTTTTTTTTTAATGTACATTTTTGGGCATTTTGTGCCTTTAAAATAGAGGCATTGAATCAAATAATGACACTCTGCACACTGGTCACAGGCGGGATTCGAACCTGGACTGGCAGAAGCAAGTACATGGGGTGCCTGGTTGCTAACCACTCCACCAAACCAGCACCCCATCTCTGCTGATTTTTGTTCCTCATCTTCACTTTGATCATGTGACCTGTTCCTCAGACTAATGACCTCTGACCTTCATGTCTCCATGCTTTATCCTCCTGATGCTGTTTTATCTCTGGAGCTCTGACACAATCCTTCAGATGAAAGTTGATGAGAGTAAAAAGTTGAAGAATCATCATTAAATCAAAGATTAAAAACACTCACACTTCTTCAGACCAGGTCTCAGTCTGTGCGCTCCACCATGGTCCAACCTGGAGACAGAAACCAAAGCTGGGATCAGTTCTTCATTCATCAGGGTCCTGAGATAGCCTCCCTCTCCAGCCCACACCAATCAGGAGCTTTCTACAGAAAACCTTCCCCTCTGTCTCCATCCAGGGTCTGTCTGGGCTCAGAGCTCTGAGTGGATCCTCTTAACCAGGTCACACCGTGGTTTCAGTGGGACAGGCCCGTGGATGGCTCTTTATTTTCACACTTCTGCATCACAAACAGGATCTATGTGTTTACTTCTCCTCTTAGTACATGAGTGTGCGCTCATTTCCTCACACAGACCTGCGTTTATCAGTGTGAGCGTGGGTGGGGGAGACGCTGGTGTCCCACGTCAGGGTCTGAGCTGGTTAGACTCAGTCAGTGTGGACTCTCACTGCAGCCCAGATCTGTGAAGGAGGACCATCACATCATCCTGACTGTGTCTCTGTAGACTTCACAGCTCGACACTCACATTAAATTTGATATCACTCAATTGCTCTGTTTGTTGTTGTTTGTTTTACTTTTCCTTTTTGAGTTGGATTAGTGTTTTGCTTCTTGCTAACAGAGAAAAAGCTGGAGAGGACTTCTGGGAAAAAACAATTTAAAACAATATTAGGAGTGGACTACCTGATCGAACAAATTATATTTAGTTAGGTTAATCAAGTTCATTTAGAAATTATAAGTGGTTGATTTAAACCTATGATCTTTGCGTAATATTTTATTTTAACTAAATGTTCATTGTCAGGAAATACGAAGGCATAAGTTATGAAACTTTAAAAGAAATTCAGATTTTTTCAATCTCCTACTTTGACAGGGATCTTGGAATATTAGCAGGTTTTAGTTTAATTTTGTTTTGTTAAATATGAGAATCAAGAACCTCTTGATTGAGTGACTCAACAAAAAGTGTGAGTGTTACAACTTCATGGGTCAAAACTGGGACACAATAAACAAAGACAGAAGCATTAACAGAGCAGACGACAGGTTTTTAGAATTATTTTCACAATTAAAGGACAAAAATGTCCTCTGAAAAACAATAAGCAGGAAACAAAAAAATAAAGATTAGCCTTGGAAAAGGGCAATCCATGTCAAACATCAGGCTGGATTCAGAGATCAAATTAACAATCAATCTCTGTTACCTCACTCTGACGGTGTTTAGCCTTTGACCCCTCTCTGCCTCCTGTGTTTGAAATCATAAATGTGCCGTTGTTAAACTTTAATGCCAGTAAAAACTAAAAGAATAAATCAGAGTTTACAGCCACAGTCTGACTTCCTGTCCAAACTCAAACCAGTCTCCGGTCTCTCTCTGCAGCCCTGACGTCTCTGACTCTCAGTCATCTCACTTTTCAGGCTGCTGAACATCAACATGTGATTCTTTCTTCTTCTATGGTGTCAATGTACCTCAGGATGTTCAGGCTGCAGCGTGGATCCTCCCGTCGATCAGACAGCAGCTTCTCTCCTCGTTCTCCTGGATGATTGTAGCTCAGGTCCAGCTCTGTCAGAGAGGACGAGCTTAGAGCAGAGTCCAGAGACACACAGCCCTCCTCTGAGACCAAACAGACTGCAGACAGACAGACAGACAGACAGACAGACAGACAGACAGACAGACAGACAGGTGAATCCACAGTTTAACATCACAGGATCAGGTCCAGAATGAAGGCCTGTCTGTGGTGTCTTCAGTCTCTACAGTAGTCTGGGAGGAAGAGCCTTTAACCATCAGGACTTTTAAGTCCTCCATAGTCCAGGTCCAGGAGGGAGACCCCCTCTCTAAGAGCAGGCTGAAAAGCTCCTCTTTTACTGATAAAGCTTAGAACGAGTCTCTCCTCATGGACTGGGATGAAGACCACAGATTGAAGGACTCTGTCCTAGTTTGGTTTCTATAAAATGATGAATGGTTTGGATGTGCTGCTGATTGATGGGTCCATCATTTCAAAGACTCAGACATGTTCTGCTCAAACAAGCTTTGACCCTCCTGAAAGGCCTCAGAACTGTTGGTCTTTCCCTGAAGAGTTTTAGAGGAACCTGATCCACCCTGAGGTTAGCCACCTCTCCTCCGATCTTTTACCATCAGGGAGACTGTGAGGATCATGAGAGTCTCCTTCCTGAATGTCTTCTGTTTCATGACTAAGGCCCTCAGTCTGTTGAGAGAACATTTGGAGCTCCTTCATGTTGAAGGTGTTCAGGAGCTCAGATGATGGTCACAGCTTTGATTTGAATTTCAAAATTTTTATGTTTACCTGAGAGTCTCCAGTCTGCAGTGTGGACTCTTCAGTCCATCAGACAGCAGCGTCTCTCCTGAATCCTGCAGGTCATTGTTACTCAGGTCCAGGTGTCTCAGACCAGAGGACTGTGAGCTGAGGACTGAGGACAGAGCTCCACAGCTTCTCTCTGACAGTCCACATCCACTCAGCCTGAGAAAATATTTGCAGTCAGTTTCATAATTATTCAAGGAGCAGACCTCTGATGTACACACGTGGACAAAATTGTTGGTACCCTTCTGTGAAGACAACAAAAACCCACAATGCTCACTGAAATAACATGAAACTGATGAAAGTAGGAATAAGTAAAAATGTACTGCAGATTATCTTTTTAAAATCAGACTTTGTTTTTGAATTATGGTTCAACAGAATCTGTTTAAAAACAAAATAAAGCAACTGGACAAAAATGATGAGACTTCTGAAAAGGTTGATCATAATTTGACCATCGGAACATGTTAAACCAGGCCGGTCCTGGAATCAGCGCCACAGGTGTCCTCAGAATTTTTAGCACTCTGTCTGCCTATTCAAAGGGTGAAAAGTGGTCACTGTGCTATTGGGCATAATGGTGTGTACCACACTGAACATGGACCACAGAAAGCTCAGGAGAGAGTTTTTTCAGGAGACTAGAAAGAAAATTATGAGCAAGTATGCTAAAGGTAAAGGCTATAAGACCATCTCCAAGCAGCTTGATGTTCCTGTTACTACAGCTGCACAGATTATTCAGAAGTTTAAGGTCCACAGGACTGTAGCCAACCTCCCTGGACATGCAGGGGGAAAACTGATGACAAACTGAAGAGACGGAGAATACGAATGGAAACCAAAGAGCCCAGAACAACTTCTAAAGATTTTTTGAGGTTAACTTCAAGGCAAAGGTATATCAGTATTAGATTGCATCACCTGTCGCTATTTGAGCTAAAGTGGACCTAATGGAAGACGTCACTGTTGAAAGCAAATCACACAAAAGTGACACAGGAATTTGCCAAAATGCATATTTACAGGCCAAAAAAACTTCTGGGAGAAAATCCTTTGAAAAGATGAGATAAAATCGGAGCTTTTGGCAGGTTTCATAAGCTCTATGTTAACAGATGTCAAAGTGAAGCATATAAAGAAAAGAACACTGTGCCTACTGTGAAACATGGAAGAGACTCAGTTATGTTCTGGGGCTGCTTTGCTGCATCTGACACAGGGTGCCTTGAATCTGTGCTGGTACAATGAAATCTCAAGACTATCAAGACATTCTGAAGTGAAATGTGCTGCCCAGTGTCAGAAAGCTTCGTCTCAGTCACAGGTCATGGGTCCTCCAACAGGATAATGAGCCAAAACACACAGCTAAAAACACCCAAGAATGGTTTAGAACAAAACACTGGACTATTCTGAAGTGGCCTTCTATGATCTCTGATCTAAATCCTGTTGAACATTTGCTGAAGGAGCCGAAACATGCAGTCTGGAGAAGACAGCCTTCAAACCTGAGACAGCTGGAGCAGTTTGCTCATGAGGAGTGGGCCAACATACCTGTGGACAGGTGCAGAAGTCTCAGTGAGAGCTACAGAAATCACCTGATTGCAGTGATTACCTCAAAAGGTTGTGCAACAAAATATGAAGTTAAGGGTACCATCATTTTTGATCAGGCCAGATTCATTATTTTGTTTAAAAAATGATTCTGTTTAACCACAATTCAAAGCAATGTCTGATTTTCTTAAGTTTGTAGTAAGTTTTTACTTGTCATTACTTTTGTCAGTTTATATTTTTTTCAGTGGCCTTTTTGTGTTTTTCTTTCTGTAATGGATAGGTAATGTGAGGATTTTTTGTAAAGTTTTATTTAGGCTCAGTGGGGTAAAATTACACCAAGCTCTGACATCTGTTCTTAGACATTTTTAGACCAATTTGTAAACAGGTGGTGTGGGTGATTTTAACTGGGGGTGAAGTTTTTTTATGGATATGTTCGGTTTCTAGAGCTTTCACATTGTTTATAGAATGAAGTAGAACAATATACTCACCCACAAGGCTTTCCTGATCCAAACAGTGCTTCAGGAGATATTTAGATCCAAAAACGATCGGCGGACATCCGTATAATGGTAGCACACAGCGCCACTCCTAAAGCTGCATTAATCGTCCAAAAACTCATTAGTTTCAACAATATCTCATCATGGTCGACTCAGGCTACTCCTCCATTACAGTCTGAGTTGATCCAGACATGTTTTGTAACTTTGCTGACCTCTGAACTGAAGAAGAAGAAAGTTTGCCTCCGTGCATGTGCAGTACTCTCTGGAGAGCTGTTCTTCTCTTTACCTACGCGTCGTCCTTTGGATGAGCTCCTTATCTATAAACTCCGGCTCGAAACTGTAAGGACACCCATCATATTCAAAGTTCTCCTCCAAAACATCTTCATCTGATAGATATTTTTCCATTTTGCACAAAACTGGAAGAATAAACATAAGTAGAGACGGTCTTCCTTTTCTGTAAACAAGAGCTGCAATATTCATGCACAGAGGCAAACATTCTTCTTCTTCTTCTTCAGTTCAGAGGTCAGCACAGCCACACAACATGTCTGGAGCAACACAGACTGTAATGGAGGAGTAGCCTGAGCGGACCATGATGAGATATTGGTGAAACTAATGAGTTTTTGGACGATTAATGCAGTTTTAGGAGCAGCGCTATACATGCCCCGTGTGCTACCATTATACGGATGTCCGCCGCGCAATTTTGGATCTAAATATTTCCTGAAGCACTGTTTGGATCAGGAAAGCCTTCTGGGTGAGTATAGAGGGATTATCAGTCTACGTCATCATAAAGCTGTGCACGCATCTTGACCGCAGAAGCAGCGTTTAGCTCCATTCATTCAGACGAGTTAGCATTTTTAAACACTAAATTCAACCTGTCAGCAGCATCAAAATGTACGGTTGTTCTGTGGACAGCTGTCAAAGACAATACTACACAATCGAGGCAACGTCTGTCAAGTTTCGACCGTTACAGAGCAACCGGTGTTTCGGAGTTAATAGCGACCATGCTAACTAGTGAATTTCAGCCGACGGTAGCCGTGATTAACAGCCGAGAGTCACCAGTTAACAGGGTCACACTTTACACTGATACACCAGCGCGTCTGCGTGTGTGATTAAATGTGTCTTCTTTATCTGACCTCAGTTAACCAGGTTTGACTGCAAACAAGCAGTATTAACTGTGATACAGATTTGACTTTGCTTATTTAATTAAAAAGTTGGTTTGGGGCTGAGGTTATGACCAAACATGGACTCAATACAGACAGTAAATAATGAGTGATCCTATAAATTATGATTAACAGAAACAGATTTTATGAACAAAGTAAAATTACGTAATATTATAAAATGATGAACCAGTCTATCAACCCTGAAATACAAAACCATTAATATTCCGATTTGGTGCAGTTCTCTGGTCGTAGTTTTCTGGTTCTTTCATTATGAACTGAGTCTCAGACTCAGCAGTCTGTGTGCTCTTTTTGGTCTGGGAGGGTTTCTGATTTATTGACACATGTTTACTTCCTGGTCTGTCACAGTCTAGTAAGTGTCCATGGATAATGCAGTGTTTTTGGTGGTTAACTCCCTCAAGTCGATTGACAAACCATTATACTCTGCAGTGCTTCTGCACCCAAGTTGCGCGCGCATCCGCCGTTGTTGACAAACAAATAATCCCTCTATATTGTTCTACTTCATTCTATGAACAATATCCTTTAACCTTACATGATGTCCTGAGGTATTAACTCTCTTGGACAGATGCTAGTGTCTAAATGTATGTTTTTTATTGTCATGTGACTGTGTAATAACTCCCCAAAGAGAGCTGTATTTAAGGGTGGTAAACTGTCTTGTCTTCAGAGCACACCTCTGCAGGACTCCTCTCCATGCTGCATGTTTCTGAGATAAAGGAATTGTGATCAATCACACTGTGTTTCTTGATCTCTCTAACTTTTTGGGCAATTTTCCATATTTAAGACGGAATACATTCATAGAACCAATCATTTTGTGCACCTGCGTAGGTCAACCTATATGTATTACCTGCAGATGGATTCTCCATTTTTCATCTTTTGCCTAACTCTCCAAAAACAAAAGCAAAGTTCTAATGAAAAAAAGAAATACGACGCTATAACTTTGACTTAACTCTGATTATGTTTTCAGTGTAAAGGGTATTTTTATGTTCACCTGAGCTGAGCACTGAGGACAGAGCTCCACAGCTTCTCTCTGACAGTCCACATCATCTCAGCCTAAAAAAGATCTTCAGTCAGTTCAAAAACATTCTAGGAGTTGACCTCTGATGTAAGTCAACCTCTATGTGTCTCCTGCAGATGCATCGTTCACTTTTCATCTTCTGTGTCACTTGGCAAAAACACATGCAAAATTAAAATAAACAAAAGTAAAAAGAGTTTTCAACTTTGTTTCACCTCTGATTTTAGTTTCTAATGTAAAGAAGGTTTTGGATATTCACCAGGGGCAAAATTTACTCTTCAATAATTGGGTGGGGGTAAATTGTAGAATTTCACAAAGTAAGTTTTTTTGGGGGAGGGGGGACATTAAAATAAATGCTATATTTTTGCTGTATTGTTCTGATACTTACTCAAATGTCCTGCATAGTTATATTAAACAATAACTGTAAGTCGCTGTTCCTTCTTAGTCCATATCCTACCTGTCTGTTTATGTTCAACCAGTAATTCGAAGAGTTTTATTGGTCGGAAGGTGCCAACTACACCATATGTGACCTACCTGAGTTTCTTATCACTGCTACAGCAGCTTTTCAAAAACTGAGAGCTCAAAAAAACTTCTAAAACTATTAGAAAAAACAGTAATGAATAACCAAGCTATATCAAACTATTCTTCAAGCATATGCTATTATTAAAATGTCAAAAATAACAAAAAAAATCAGAATTTATCACAAAATTTAAACTAACAAACCTTTTAAACTAAATATCCAGTGAAAAATCACCTGACTGAAAAAAAATGTAAAAAGTGTTTTAATTGGAGGAATATAAGGAGTGGAAATTAATAGTCAAAACAAATTCAGAAACAGGATGTGTTCAAGTGAACGTATAAGTAAACTACAACTACTTCCTTTTTTAAAAAACAAATCTGGAATAGAGGTAAGTCAATACATGTTTAAAGAGAATTTTAATACAGTGTGATATTTGTGTCATCTGAGAGGATGAGGAAGTCAGTATGTCACCTGTCTGTCCTCTCTGACTGTCACAGTCTGCTGAATCAGGCAGAGAGGAGAGAAAAACTCTTCACAATTCACAGATTCATTACAAACTAAAACGAAACAATGTGCCACATACGGTGCAGATTTTGTTTTAGCTTAAAAAAACACCCTATAAGGTGTGTGCTGTTAATTTAAACCATGCCGGCAGATTCCGAACACTGGAGTTGAAACTTTGCTTTTCATGCCGTGCTTGTTGAACAAATGCAGTGATAAACAACTTATCAACCATTCTGAGTTTTAAAATTCATACTTCATCTCATCATCACCCCTGTGCTCGCCTGCCTCTGTGTGCACAGAGCTCTGCAGCAGCAGCTATAGCAGTCACTGTGAGAAAAAAGTTTCAACCAAACTGTTGTGAGGGAAGTGTGGGATGTAATCTTTAACAGTTAAAATTGTCTGACAATGCAGTGTATCAAGTAGCATTACTTGTATCATACCGTCAAAACACATTACTGTACTAATAGAAATAAATTATTTAAAAAGTATTTTTGCTGGGGAAAACTTTGTGAAGAGGGGGACATGTCCCCTGCTTCTCCCTGGGATTTGTGCCTATGATGTTCACCTGAGAGTCTCCAGTCCGCAGTGTGGACTCTTCAGTCCTGCAGACAGCAGAGTCACTCCTGAATCCTGCAGGTCATTGTTACTCAGGTCCAGGTGTCTCAGACCAGAGGACTGTGAGCTGAGGACTGAGGACAGAGCTCCACAGCTTCTCTCTGACAGTCCACATCCACTCAGCCTGAGAAAAGATCAAGAGTCAGTCCAAAAACATTCTAGGAGTTGATCTCTGATGTAAGTCAACCTCTATGTGTCTCCTGCAGATGCATCGTTCACTTTTCATCTTCTGTGTCACTTGGCAAAAACACATGCAAAATTAAAATAAACAAAAGTAAAAAGACTGTTCAACTTTGTTTCAACTCTGATTTTATTTCCTCATGTAAAGAAGATTTTGGATATTCACCAGGGGCAAAAATTACTCTTCAATATGGGGGGCGGGGGGCGGGGGAAAAAATAGTTGAAATTTACAAAGTAATTTTTTTGGAAGGAGGAGGGACATTAAAATAAATGCTATATTTTTGCTGTATTGTTTTGATACTTACTCAAATGTCTTGCATAGTTATATTAAACAATAACTGTAAGTCGCTGTTCCTTCTTAGTCCATATCCTACCTGTCTGTTTATGTTCAACCAGTAATTCGAAGATGTCTATTGGTCGGAAGGTGCCAACTACACCATATGTGACCTAACTGAATTTCTTATCACTGCTACAGCAGCTTTTCAAAAACTGAGAGCTCAAAAAAACTTCTAAAACTATTAGAAAAAACAGTAATGAATAACCAAGCTATATCAAACTATTCTTCAAGCATATGCTATTATTAGACAGTCAAAATTATAACAAAAAAATCAGAATTTATCACAAAACTTAAACTAACAAACCTTTTAAACTAAATATCCAGTGAAAAATCACCTGACTGAAAAAAAATGTACAAAGTGTCTTAATCAGAGGAATATAAGGAGTGAAAATTAATAGTCAAAACAAATTCAGAAACAGGATGTGTTTAAGTGAACATATAAGTCAACTACAAGTACTTCCTTTTTTATAAAACAAATCTGGAAAACAGGTAAGTCAATACATGTTTAAAGAGAATTTTAATACAGTGTGATATTTGTGTCATCTGAGAGGATGAGGAAGTCAGCATGTCACCTGTCTGTCCTCTCTGACTGTCACAGTCTGCTGCATCAGGCAGAGAGGAGAGAAAAACTCTGGACAATTCACAGTCCAGAGACACAGACAATTCATTACAAACTAAAATGAAACAATGTGCCACATACGGTGCAGATTTTGTTTTAGCTTAAAAAAACACCCTATAAGGTGTGTCCTGTTAATTTAAACCATGCTGGCAGATTCCGAACACTGGAGTTGAAACTTTGCTTTTCATGCCGTGCTTGTTGAACAAATGCAGTGATAAACAACTTATCAACCATTCTGAGTTTTATTCATACTTCATCTGATCATCACCCCTGTGCTCGCCTGCCACTGTGTGCACAGAGCTCTGCAGCAGCAGCTATAGCAGTCGCTGTGAGAAAAAAGTTTCAACCAAACTATTGTGAGGGAAGTGTGGGATGTAATCTTTAACAGTTAAAATTGTCTGACAATGCAGTGTATCAAGTAGCATTACTTGTATCGTACCACAAAAACACATTACTGTACTAATAGAAATAATTTATTTAAAAAGTATTTTTGCTGGGGAAAACTTTGTGAAGAGGGGGACATGTCCCCTGCTTCTCCCTGGGATTTGTGCCTATGATGTTCACCTGAGAGTCTCCAGTCTGCAGTGTGGACTCTTCAGTCCTGCAGACAGCAGCTTCACTCCTGAATCCTGCAGGTCGTTGTTACTCAGGTCCAGGTGTCTCAGATCAGAGGACTGTGAGCTGAGGACTGAGGACAGAGCTCCACAGCTTCTCTCTGACAGTCCACATCCACTCAGCCTGAGAAAAGATCTTCAGTCAGTCCAAAAACATTCTAGGAGTTGACCTCTGATGTAAGTCAACTTCTATGTGTCTAATGCAGATGCATCGTTCACTTTTCATCTTCTGTGTCACTTGGCAAAAACAAATGCAAAATTAAAATAAACAAAAATAAAAAGACTGTTCAACTTTGTTTCAACTCTGATTTTATTTCCTCATGTAAAGAAGATTTTGGATATTCACCAGGGGCAAAAATTACTCTTCAATAATTGGGGGTGGGGGGGGTGGGGTGGGGGTGTAAATTGTAGAATTTCACAAAGTAAGTTTTTTTGGAAGGAGAGGGGACATTAAAATAAATGCTATATTTTTGCTGTATTGTTCTGATACTTACTCAAATGTCCTGCATAGTTATATTAAACAATAACTGTAAGTTGTTCCTTCTTAGTCCATATCCTACCTGTCTGTTTATGTTAAACCAGTAATTCAAAGAGTTCTATTGGTCGGAAGGTGCCAACTGCACCATATAATAATAATAATAATAATGCATTTTATTTAAAAGCGCCTTTCAAGACACTCAAGGACGCTGAACAAGATTAAAAACAACCACAATAAAATCATCAGTAGAATAAAATCAACAATAATGATAAAATCAACAATAGAAAAGCACAAACAGAGAAAGACCGGTGGGGAGAGGAGGTAAGTTAATGTCAAGTGGGGTAAGCAGTCCTGAACAGGTGAGTTTTGAGTCTGGACTTGAAAAGAGAGAGGGAGGTCAGGTTACGGAGGTCTGGAGGGAGAGAGTTCCAGAGCTGGGGAGCAGAGCGGCTGAAGGCCCTGCTCCCCATGGTGCTGAGGCGGGCAGAGGTCACAGTGAGGTGGGTGGAGGAGGAGGATCTGAGGGAGCGGGCTGGAGTGGCAACGTTGAGGAGGTCAGACAGATATGGAGGGGCGAGGTTGTGGATGGCTTTGAAAGTATACAGGAGGATTTTGAATTCTATTCTATGCTTGACCGGTAACCAGTGGAGCTGCTGAAGGATGGGGGTGATGTGATGGTGGGAAGGGGTTTTGGTGATAATACGGGCAGCTGAGTTCTGGACCAGTTGGATTTTATGGAGTGACTTTTGGGGAAGACCGAAGAGGAGGGAGTTACAGTAATCTAACCGGGAGGTGACGAGGCTGTGAACGAGAATGGAGGTGCTGTGAGGAGTGAGGGAGGGGCGAAGACGGTTGATGTTACGGAGGTGAAAGTAAGCGGACCGGGTGATACTATTGATGTGAGACTGAAAAGAGAGAGTGCTGTCGAGGATGACACCCAGACTCTTAACCTGAGGGGAGGGGGACACTGGGGAGTTGTCAATGGAAATAGAGAAAGTGTCAACTTTGGAAAGAGTGGATTTGGTGCCGATGAGAAGGAGTTCTGTTTTATCACTGTTAAGTTTGAGAAAATTTGAGGTGAACCAGGACTTGATATCAGATAGGCAGGAGATAAGGGAGGGGGGTGGGAGCGTGGCGGTAGGTTTGCAAGAGAGGTAGAGCTGGGTGTCATCCGCAAAGCAGTGGAAATGAATATTGAATTTACGAAAAATATGGCCAAGTGGGAGGAGGTAGATGATGAAGAGGAGGGGCCCCAGGACGGAGCCCTGGGGCACACCTGTAGTGACTGGAGAGGGTTCTGAATGAAATGACTGTAACTGAATGAACTGAGTGCGGCCTGTGAGGTATGAGTGAAACCAGCTGAGGGGGATGTGAGTGATACCAATGGAAGAGAGACGACTGATCAGGATGGGGTGTGAGATGGTGTCGAAGGCCGCACTCAGGTCAAGGAGGATGAGAATAGACAAGGAACCAGAATCAGCTGCAGTGAGGAGGTCGTTAGTGATTTTAATGAGTGCTGTTTCGGTGCTATGGCGAGGGCGGAAACCGGACTGGAAGGGCTCGTAAAGGCTATTGTGGGTAAGGTGAGAGTGGAGTTGGCTTGCGACAATTTTTTCAAGGATTTTGGAAATGAAAGGTAAATGAGAGATGGGGCGGAGATTATTGAAGTTGTTGGGATCTAGACCGGGTTTCTTGAGGATGGGGGTCACAGCTGCGGTTTTGAAGAGTGAGGGAACAGTACCGGTGGAGAGCGAGGAGTGGATGATGGCAGAGATTAGAGGGAGTAAGGAGGGTAGGGAGGATTTCACGAGGGATGTGGGGAGGGGATCGAGCTGGCAGGTGGACGGCTTGGATTTGCGGATGAGGTCGGAGATTTCAGATGGAGGGGAGTTGAAAACTGGAGAAAGGCTGGGAGTGTGGAGGATAGGGTGGCGGGGAGAGAGATTGACCGGTCAAGCATAGAAGCTGGTGGATGTTGGTGATTTTATCATTGAAAAACTGCAATATGGATGTGCAAGTGTCGGTAGAAAGTAAGTGGGGGGGGAGGGAGTTTGGTGGCTGGAGGATTTTATTGAGCAGACTAAAGAGAGTTCTGGAGTTTCCTTCATTGGAGCTGATGAGACCGGAGTAATATTGTGATTTGGTGAGGGCTATGGAATCCTTGTAGTGGTGAAGGTGGTTATGGTACATGTCTTTATGGATAGTGAGACCAGTCTTTTTATGGAGACGTTCTAGCTGTCTGCCTTTGGCTTTCATGGTCCGGAGCTCAGGGGTGAACCAGGGGGCAGATGTGGTGAAGGAGACAGAGCGGGTTTTAACTGGGGCGAGGGAGTTGAGGATGGCTTGCAGGTTGTTGTTATAGATGTTGACCAGATCGTCAGGGTGGGCGAGTGTGTCCGGGATGAGAATATTGTCAAATTTGGAGGAGAGGGTGTCAGAGTTGATGTCCTTTAAGTTCCGGAAAGAGATGTGGCGGGGAAGCTTGATGGAGGAGAGAGTCAGTGTGGTGTTGAATGTGAGGAGGAAGTGGTCAGTAACCGGGAGTTCATCTGCTGTGCAGTTTGACGGGGTGAGACCAGAGCAGCAGATTAAGTCCAGTTTATGTCCTTTTTTGTGAGTTGGGAAATCAGTGAACTGTTGAAAACCGAAACTGTCGAGGCATGAAGAAAAATCTCTGGTGAGGGGTAAACTGATATTGTCCATGTGTATATTAAAGTCTCCAACCAGAATGATGTTGGGCGAGAGGGTGGATAGACGAGTAAGGAGTGCAGAAATGTCATTTAAAAAGTCACAGTGTGGTTTGGGTGGACGGTAAACAGTGGCAACAATAGTGGGAGATGGACCGGGCAGCTGAAAAACAAGGGACTCAAATGAACTGACAGGAGGTGATGAGACGGGGAGGACTTTCCACTTCTCGCGGTGTAGTATCATGAGACCTCCGCCGCTGCACAAGCACGGGGACGACAGAGGTAAACATACCCAGGAGGAGTGGAGTCGTTTAGCTGTGAAAAGTCATTAGGCTGTTGCCAGGTTTCTGTTAAGCAAAGAAAGTCAATCTTACGGTCGGTGAGGAGATCCTGGACGAGATGACCCTTGCTCGTGAGTGAGCGGATGTTGAGCAGACCGAAGATGACTGAGGTGTTGTCCTGTTTGACAGCAGCGTTAGCCGACCGAGCTAGGCTGGCTAACGCGCTGTGGTCGACTGTCCGGCCAGAAGTTTTGGGACGGCGACGAGAGGTGGACCAAAAGGATTTTATTGCTGAAGAGTTGTTGTGCTTAAAGTACCTGCGGGACCCACGGTGAATGTATTTTCGCCGAGGAGGAAGAGCGATGTCCGGGTGTTGGAGAAGCCCAGGTGGTGGAGGCTGGGGCACGCGCCAGCGGATCCAGAGGAGCTCAGCAGCGGTGTACTGGTAAAGTCCAGCTACAGGATGATGGCAGACGGATAATAATGTCCAGAGGAGAGCGGACCAGAAGCACAGGGGGCTGATCCGCATGGTGACAGCAGCAGGGACGTTGTAGAGAGAGCAGTAAGCAGTGATCCGACCAGGGGGCTAGTGTTTGCCAGTGCGATAAAACCACAGTGAATGCAGGAGCAACAGTCGGTGACGAAAGGGTAAGTTGAACAACTCTCATAAAAGTCCACTTATCGTCCGATTAGGCTTAAAAGAGCTCACGAAAAGGATTAAAAACCGTGTCAGGGGAGCAGCGGCAGCGAGACGTGCCAGCGTTCACTCACCCCAATATCATATGTGACCTACCTGAATTTCTTATCACTGCTACAGCAGCTTTTCAAAAACTGAGAGCTCAAAAAAACTTCTAAAACTATTAGAAAAAACAGTAATGAATAACCAAGCTATATCAAACTATTCTTCAAGCATATGCTATTATTAAACAGTCAAAATTATAACAAAAAAATCAGAATTTATCACAAAACTTAAACTAACAAACCTTTTAAACTAAATATCCAGTAAAATAACCTGACTGAAAAAAAAATGTACAAAGTGTCTTAATCAGAGGAATATAAGGAGTGAAAATTAATAGCAAAAACAAATTCAGAAACAGGATGTGTTTAAGTGAACGTATAAGTAAACTACAACTACTTCCTTTTTTAAAAAACAAATCTGGAATAGAGGAAAAAGAAAAATATAAATAGTGAAAAAAAATTAAACAAAAAAAAAATTTTTTAAAAAAATACAGAAACAAAAAAGATTTTTTTTCAAAAAAAAACTTGTAAAGTTTAAAAACAAAAAATGGAGAGGATGTCATTTAGTGCTGTTGTATGAGAAATTAAATAGAGTGAGATGTGTATTCATATTTTTGGTGTATTTATTTTTAATGTTTGCATGAAGTCAAGAGAACCATGAAGCTGCGCTTTTCAACTATGACGGATGTGCGCGCTCCCGCGTACCGGAAATCAGTTTCTGGCAGAAGCTCTCCAGTCATTCCAGATGGGCTGTGGTCAAACTTTAAAAAATAAATACACCTCGTAGAAATGTTTCTCACGTCCAATTGTTGTGGAGATTTGAAGATATCATTTGGCTGCCTTGTATTCAAGTCCTCTTTTTTTCTGAAAAGTTTTGTTGGCGGAGCCAAGCTTTCACTCTCTAGTCTATGGTCCTACACAGCAGCACCGCCCTGGCAGGTGCTCTTCCTTTGAAAAGGAAACTTCCGGTCTCACAGTATGAAAAACGGCCCTTTTTTGGTTCTGTCTTCTAAAATTTTATTCGCTGTTTTTAGAAACGGAAAATGAAAATCAGCTGGTTTTTCAATTTTCGTGTTTGAATTCTAAAACAAAAATCAAATAACCATCCGTTTTTTGTTTTTTAATACCATTTTCTAAACGGAAAATCCAATTACCAAAACATACACTGACCCACCTGTCTGTCTTCTCTGACTGTCACAGTCTGCTGCATCAGGCAGAGAGGAGAGAAAAACTCTGCACAATTCACAGTCCAGAGACACCGATAATTCATTACAAACTAAAATGAAACAATATGCCACATACGGTGCAGATTTTGTTTTAGCTTAAAAAAACACCCTATAAGGTGTGTGCTGTTAATTTAAACCATGCTGGCAGATTCCGAACACTGGAGTTGAAACTTTGCTTTTCATGCCGTGCTTGTTGAACAAATGCAGTGATAAACAACTTATCAACCATTCTGAGTTTTATTCATACTTCATCTCATCATCACCCCTGTGCCCGCCTGCCTCTGTGTGCACAGAGCTCTGCAGCAGCAGCTATAGCAGTTGCTGTGAGAAAAACATTTCAACCAAACTATTGTGAGGGAAGTGTGGGATGTAATCTTTACCAGTTAAAATTGTCTGACAATGCAGTGTATCAAGTAGCATTACTTGTATCGTACCACAAAAACACATTACTGTACTAATAGAAATAAATTATTTAAAAAGTATTCTTGCTGGGGAAAACTTTGTGAAGAGGGGGACATGTCCCCTGCTTCTCCCTGGGATTTGTGCCTATGATGTTCACCTGAGAGTCTCCAGTCTGCAGTGTGGACTCTTCAGTCCATCAGACAGCAGCTTCACCCCTGAATCCTGCAGGTCGTTGTCACTCAGGTCCAGGTGTCCCAGACAAGAGGACTGTGAGCTGAGGACTGAGGACAGAGCTCCACAGCTTCTCTCTGACAGTCCACATCCACTCAGCCTGAGAAAAGATCTTCAGTCAGTTCAAAAACATTCTAGGAGTTGATCTCTGATGTAAGTCAACCTCTATGTGTCTCCTGCAGATGCATCGTTCACTTTTCATCTTCTGTGTCACTTGGCAAAAACACATGCAAAATTAAAATAAACAAAAGTAAAAAGACTGTTCAACTTTGTTTCAACTCTGATTTTAGTTCCTCGTGTAAAGAAGATTTTGAATATTCACCAGGGGCAAAATTTACTCTTCAATATGGGGTGCGGGGGGGCAATAAATAGTTGAAATTTACAAAGTAATTTTTTTGGAAGGAGGAGGGACATTAAAATAAATGCTACATTTTTGCTGTATTGTTTTGATACTTACTCAAATGTCCTGCATAGTTATATTAAACAATAACTGTAAGTCGCTGTTCCTTCTTAGTCCATATCCTACCTGTCTGTTTATGTTAAACCAGTAATTCAAAGAGTTTTATTGGTCGGAAGGTGCCAACTACACCATATGTGACCTACCTGAATTTCTTATCACTGCTACAGCAGCTTTTCAAAAACTGAGAGCTCAAAAAAACTTCTAAAACTATTAGAAAAAACAGTAATGAATAACCAAGCTATATCAAACTATTCTTCAAGCATATGCTATTATTAAACAGTCAAAATTATAACAAAAAAATCAGAATTTATCACAAAACTTAAACTAACAAACCTTTTAAACTAAATATCCAGTGAAAAATCACCTGACTGAAAAAAAATGTAAAAAGTGTCTTAATCAGAGGAATATAAGGAGTGAAAATTAATAGTCAAAACAAATTCAGAAACAGGATGTGTTTAAGTGAACATATAAGTAAACTACAACTACTTCCTTTTTTAAAAAACAAATCTGGAATAGAGGTAAGTCAATACATGTTTAAAGAGAATTTTAATACAGTGTGATATTTGTGTCATCTGAGAGGATGAGGATGTCAGTATGTCACCTGGGTCAGTGGTCAGTGTATGTTTTGGTAATTGGATTTTCCGTTTAGAAAATGGTATTAAAAAACAAAAAACGGATGGTTATTTGATTTTTGTTTTAGAATTAAAAAACGAAAATTGAAAAACCAGCTGATTTTCATTTTCCATTTCTACAACAGTGACAAAACTTTTCAGAAAAAAAGAGGACTTGAATACAAGGCAGCCAAATGATATCTTCAAATCTCCACAACAATCAGACGTGCGAAACATTTCTACGAGGTGTATTTATTTTTTAATGTTTGCCCGATGAAGCCGCAGAACCATGAAGCTGCGCTTTTCAACTATGACGGATGTGCGCGCTCCCGCGTACCGGAAATCAGTTTCTGGCAGAAGCTCTCCAGTCATTCCAGATGGGCTGTGGTCAAACTTTAAAAAATAAATACACCTCGTAGAAATGTTTCTCACGTCCAATTGTTGTGGAGATTTGAAGATATCATTTGGCTGCCTTGTATTCAAGTCCTCTTTTTTTCTGAAAAGTTTTGTTGGCGGAGCCACGCTTTCACTCTCTAGTCTATGGTCCTACACAGCAGCACCGCCCTGGCACAAAAACACATTACTGTACTAATAGAAATAAATTATTTAAAAAGTATTCTTGCTGGGGAAAACTTTGTGAAGAGGGGGACATGTCCCCTGCTTCTCCCTGGGATTTGTGCCTATGATGTTCACCTGAGAGTCTCCAGTCTGCAGTGTGGACTCTTCAGTCCATCAGACAGCAGTGTCACTCCTGAATCCTGCAGGTCATTGTTACTCAGGTCCAGGTGTCTCAGACCAGAGGACTGTGAGCTGAGGACTGAGGACAGAGCTCCACAGCTTCTCTCTGACAGTCCACATCCACTCAGCCTGAAAAAAGATCAAGAGTCAGTCCAAAAACATTCTAGGAGTTGACCTCTGATGTAAGTCAACCTCTATGTGTCTCCTGCAGATGCATCGTTCACTTTTCATCTTCTGTGTCACTTGGCAAAAACACATGCAAAGTTAAAATAAACAAAAGTAAAAAGAGTTTTCAACTTTGTTTCAACTCTGATTTTAGTTCCTCATGTAAAGAAGATTTTGGATATTCACCAGGGGCAAAATTTACTCTTCAATATGGGGGGGGGGGGGGCAATAAATAGTTGAAATTTGGAAGGAGGAGGGACATTAAAATAAATGCTATATTTTTGCTGTATTGTTTTGATACTTACTCAAATGTCCTGCATAGTTATATTAAACAATAACTGTAAGTCGCTGTTCCTTCTTAGTCCATATCCTACCTGTCTGTTTATGTTCAACCAGTAATTCAAAGAGTTTTATTGGTCGGAAGGTGCCAACTACACCATATGTGACCTACCTGAATTTCTTATCACTGCTACAGCAGCTTTTCAAAAACTGAGAGCTCAAAAAAACTTCTAAAACTATTAGAAAAAACAGTAATGAATAACCAAGCTATATCAAACTATTCTTCAAGCATATGCTATTATTAAACAGTCAAAATTATAACAAAAAAAATCAGAATATATCACAAAACTTAAACTAACAAACCTTTTAAACTAAATATCCAGTAAAATAACCTGACTGAAAAAAAAATGTACAAAGTGTCTTAATCAGAGGAATATAAGGAGTGAAAATTAATAGCAAAAACAAATTCAGAAACAGGATGTGTTTAAGTGAACGTATAAGTAAACTACAAGTACTTCCTTTTTTAAAAAACAAATCTGGAATAGAGGTAAGTCATACATGTTTAAAGAGAATTTTAATACAGTGTGATATTTGTGTCATCTGAGAGGATGAGGATGTCAGTATGTCACCTGTCTGTCCTCTCTGACTGTCACAGTCTGCTGAATCAGGCAGAGAGGAGAGAAAAACTCTGCACAATTCACAGTCCAGAGACACAGACAATTCATTACAAACTAAAATGAAACAATGTGCCACATACGGTGCAGATTTTGTTTTAGCTTAAAAAAAACACCCTATAAGGTGTGTGCTGTTAATTTAAACCATGCTGGCAGATTTCGACCACAGGAGTTGAAACTTTGCTTTTCATGCCGTGCTTGTTGAACAAATGCAGTGATAAACAACTTATCAACCATTCTGAGTTTTATTCATACTTCATCTCATCATCACCGCTGTGCCCGCCTGCCTCTGTGTGCACAGAGCTCTGCAGCAGCAGCTATAGCAGTCGCTGTGAGAAAAAAGTTTCAACCAAACTATTGTGAGGGAAGTGTGGGATGTAATCTTTAACAGTTAAAATTGTCTGACAATGCAGTGTATCAAGTAGCATTACTTGTATCGTACCACAAAAACACATTACTGTACTAACAGAAATAATTTATTTAAAAAGTATTTTTGCTGGGGAAAACTTTGTGAAGAGGGGGACATGTCCCCTGCTTCTCCCTGGGATTTGTGCCTATGATGTTCACCTGAGAGTCTCCAGTCTGCAGTGTGGACTCTTCAGTCCTGCAGACAGCAGCTTCACCCCTGAATCCTGCAGGTTGTTGTTACTCAGGTCCAGGTGTCCCAGACAAGAGGACTGTGAGCTGAGGACTGAGGACAGAGCTCCACAGCTTCTCTCTGACAGTCTACATCCACTCAGCCTGAGAAAAGAATCAGAAGAGCATAAAGAGCAAACAGTTATTGTACTGTTGAAATCTGATGTGACCTGTGCAGGTAGGTGCACCTACAGAGCTTTGCTGGAGGCTTTGACCACTGGCAGCAGCCTCAGAAGAGCCTCCTCTGAGGCAGAGTATTTCTTCAGGTCAAACTCGTCCATGTCCTTCTCTGAGGACAGTAAGATGAAGACCAGAGCAGACCACTGAGCAGGAGACAGTCTATCTGCGGAGAGACGTCCTGATGTCAGGGCCTGTTGGATCTCCTCCACCAGAGAACGATCATTCAGTTCATTCAGACAGTGGAACAGATTGATGCTCTTCTCTGCAGACATGTCCTCACTGATCTTTGACTTAATGTACTTAACTGTTTCCTGATTGGTCTGTGATCTACTTCCTGTTTGTGTCATCAGACCTCTCAGAAGGTTGTGATTTGTCTGCAGAGAAAGACCCAGGAGGAAGCGCAGGAACAGGTCCAGGTGTCCATTTGGACTCCGTAAGGCCTGGTCCACAGCTCCCTGGTACAGCTGTGTGACTGCAGATGTGTTGGAGGTGGAAGGTTCTTCTGCCATCAGCCTGACCACAGACATGAAGGTCAGATGGACATGAAGAGCAGCCAGGAACTCCTGAACGCTCAGATGGATGAAGCAGAACACCTTGTCCTGGTACAGTCCCCTCTCCTCTTTAAAGATCTGTGTGAACACTCCAGAGTACACTGAGGCTGCTCTGATGTCCATGCCACACTCTGTCAGGTCTGCTTCATAGAAGATCAGGTTTCCTCTCAGCAGCTGCTCAAAAGCCAGTTTACCCAGAGACTGGATCATCTCCCTGCTCTCTGGACTCCAGTGAGGATCAGTCTCTGCTCCTCCATCATACTTGATGCTCTTCACTTTGGACTGAACCACCAGGAAGTGGATGTACATCTCAGTCAGGGTCTTGGGCAGCTCTCCTTCCTCTCTGGTCTCCTGCACATGGTCCAGGACTGTGGCAGTGATCCAGCAGAAGACCGGGATGTGGCACATGATGTGAAGGCTTCTGGACTTCTTGATGTGGGAGATGATTCTGTTGGCCTGCTCCTCATCTCTGAACCGTTTCCTGAAGTACTCCTCCTTCTGCTGGTCAGTGAACCCTCTGACCTCTGTCACCATGTCAACACATCCAGGAGGGATCTGATTGGCTGCTGCAGGGCGTGTGGTGATCCAGATGTGAGCAGATGGGAACAGGTTTCCCCTGATGAGGTTGGTCAGCAGACATCCACTGAGGTGGACTTCGTGACATCAGTCAGGATTCTGGTTTGGTGGAAGTCCAGAGGAGGCCGACACTCATCCAGACCATCAAAGATGAACAAGACCTGGAACTCCTCAAACCTGCAGATTCCTGCTTCTTTGGTTTCTCTGAAGAAGTGATGAACAAGCTCCACCAAGCTGAACTTCTGCTCCTTCAGCAGATTCAGCTCTCTGAAGGTGAATGGAAACATGAACTGTATGTCCTGGTGGGCTTTGTCTTCAGCCCAGTCCAGGGTGAACTTCTGAGTGAGGACTGTTTTACCAATGCCAGCCACGCCCTTCGTCATCACTGTTCTGATTGGTCCATCTTCTCCAGCTGATTCCTTAAAGATGTCTTCTCCTCTGATGGTCCTCTCTGGTCTGTGTGGTCTCCTGGATGTGGTCTCGATCTGTCGGACCTCATGTTCCTCATTGACCCCTTCAGTCTCTCCCTCTGTGATGTAGAGCTCTGTGTAGATCTGGTTCAGCACAGTCAGGGTTCCCGCTTTAGTGATCCCCTCAAACACGGTCTGGAACTTCTGTTTCAGGTTGGACTTGAGTTTTCCTCGGCACACTGAGGCGTCAGATCCTGAAGGAAAAATCAACAAATGACATTAAAGTCTGGATCCTGGACAAAGTCCTGACATCACAGAGGGGCTGCTCACATCTTTTAATTTTACCAAAAAGTGTTTTTATTTAAACCTTTAGGTATCATATTGAAGCAGATATTAATAATCATACTTATAGCTTAATTTGTAAAGTACTATTAAAAACAAAGGTTTAAAAAGCTCAATTTTAATACCCCCCCCCCCCCCCACACACACACACACACACACACACACACACACACAAACACAATGACAGAATAAACCAAACACAGTAAGAACAAAGAGGAGAGAGCAGCAGCATTTCTGGAGTCTTTTAAATGTCTAATAAAAGTAAGTAATGACATTGATAAGAAGATGAAAACATTAAAAGTCAACAACAAAGAAGCTGCAAGTAATGGAAGCTAAATTATGAGAACAAAAAGACAAATACTAGGCTACAATGACAGAAATACAGAAATAAGATAAAGATAATATCACAGGAGAGCAAGTCTGTAAAGATGAGATTTTAAAAGTGACTTAAAAGACTTTCTGCAGGCCTCATCTCCTCGGGCAGATCGTTCCAAAGTGGAGATGAAAGAAAGAAAGCTCAATCAACTTTCGTTTGGAGTCGACCTCAGAGGGACCAGGAGGCCCCCGAGGATCTGAGGCTGTGAGCTGGATCATAACAGATCAGTCGCTCTGAAATATAGACAGGAGCGAGGCCCAGGAAAGCATGAAAAGAGATTAGTCTAATCTTAAAATGGATTCTATACTGATTGGAGCCAGTGAAAGGAGCTGAAGTCGGGTGATGTGATGTTGTCTGTTTAAACTTGTCAAAAGCTGAGCTGCTGTATTCTGAACCAGTTGGAGGTGAGAAAGAGATTTTTGAAGTAAAGCAGAAGGAAAGAGTTATAGGGTGAGGGTATGGATGAGTTTTTTTAAGGTCTGATGGGGAGAGCACTTCTTTTATTTTCAAAATGGTTCTTAAATGAAGGAAACAGGACTGGATGACTTTGTTGATGTTGGTGGAGAAGGTGAGGTCAGAATTAAACAGAACTCTGAAAGTTCTGGCTGTGGGTTTAATGTTGAGTGAAAGGGGAGACTAAAGGAAGAGCTTAACTGTAAGTAATTATTAATTCATCATGTAAATATTCATGTTTTTAGTTGTTGGTCGCATTGTAGAATTTCTGGTTATGACAAACAAGCTTTCACAGCCGTGGCGACGGCTATTGGCACATCTGCCTATGTCACAGCCACAGCGACTCTGGATGATTACGTGGCGGGAATCAAGTGGCATCTCGTTTGTCCGCTTCACCTCTTCACCTTGGCCTTCAAAACAGAGGCCTAAGGGGAAGGTGTAAGAGGAAGGAGTAAGACAAAAGGGAAGGGCTCAGGGGTAGAATTCACCCTTTGAGTTATTGAGTTGAATGAAGTTTTTCTTCTATCCAACAGCTGATGTCACTCTGAGTCCTTTGAGGAAGGTATATCTGTGTGTCGTCTGCGTAGCAGAGGAAGGAGACTTGGTGGTGCTGAATTATTTGGCTGAGGTGCAGCATGTAGATTCTGTTGGGATGGATCCAACCATGCATGAAAAGTGAGGCTCAGTCCCAGAACAGACTAAAACTGTCAATGAAGTGAAAGTTGGGAGGAGCAGGATGATTGGAGCCAGCTGTTCAAAAGGTGCAATCTGGATCAGAATTATCCAGATTTTGAAATCCCATTTTTAGCTATGCACAAACGCGTCATCCATCTTAATTTTATCCCAGTTGTTCAAAGCACAGTTGGATTGGATCAGTCTGATCCAGATCCAAACTTTCCAACATTACTAAATCTGGATAATGAGTTCTCTAAAGACTGCATATCACTCTGAAGGCTGCTCGGTATGTAAAAATGGTAGAGTAGGCAGCATGGGGTCTCTCAGAGTGTCTTTACTTGAAGAAAGAAAAAAGCACAGAAAGTAGAAATACCTAATTTTTGAATATCTTTTGACCAGCCAGAGTATATCTGTCCCACAAAAAGTAAAAAAAAGCAAAGCCGTATTTTTGCACGTCTCACCTACTTGTGAGTGGAACCCCAAGCAGTGTGTAACACAATTCTTGCTTGTTTTGTCCAGCAAAAATTATTTCTACAAAGCAGAACGTCCTCCTCTATGATGAGGTCAATGTCACACATGACATGCCTCCAACTTTCTCTTATAATGAGAAAGTGATGGCAAATGCACTCAGGGATACCATTGTCAGATACTATATATTTAATTTTTTTTTTTCTGATCAGCTCAGAGGACCTGCACTCTTCATGTGTGAGAGGATCTGCTCACAGAGATGTTGATCCACTGACTCAGTAAAGACAAGTAAAGACCACTGTGTTGAACTTTTGGGGCTGTGGTCTTCAGGACTCCAGCTGCGGTGCTGAAGCCGCTGACCTCGTTGAGAGTGAGGCTCAGAGATGCGTTCACTGCAGCTGGTAAAAATGAGTTGATGACTGCGACTGGCTGCTAATAGGTGGGTTTTTTATAAGAAATTAAATTGTGAGGATTCATCCTCCCTCTCAGTCCCTACTCCCCCTCCATTTCTGCTCCTCTGCTGGCAGTGGACATGGCTACCTCTCTCCCCACGCTGCTGTTGCCACACACATGCACATGATCACTAATCACCACTTGTATAAAGGCTGCCTGGCATAAGCTCTTCTTCGCTGGTGGATTTACTCATCTAGAGTGGTTTGTTGGCCGTACCTTCTGCTCTACTCTGTCTTCCTCTTGGCTCTAATCCTTTTTTTTATCTCTGCTTTGGAGCTTGCTTCATTGAAGAGTGTTTTTTGATTGTACTTTTTGTCCTCCACCACTTGGAAACTTACCTCTGTCTTCTGCTCTCTCTCTGCAGTGTCTCCTGGAGCTCTCACCCTGCCAAACTTTATATACTCACCTTATTTACATGAACTCTCACATGAGCACTGGACTGTCACTAATCCTGGTTGTTTTGGATCGTGTTAACCAATAAACCCTTGCTTCCTTCGTCGTTTTCTCCATCTCTAGCTTTTGGGTCCAAAATTGAACACCTAAGGGACTGTACCTTGAAAACGTTCTCACTTGCTGTTAACCAGCAGCGTTTAGGCCCATGGACCAGATCTTGGTGCTCTGGGCTGCAGACCCGTTTCATAGATGATAACCCCCCTTCATCAGAGTTGACCTTCAGAATAAAGCTCTTACCGTTCCACAGATGCTCAGCCAGCTCGTCCTGATTCATCCTCCTCAGGAAGTCCACTGTGATCTTCAGAAATGCCTCTCTGATGCTCCTCTGCTCCTCATCTTCACCAACCATCTCATCCTCACTCTGAGCCTCTGAGCATCCTGGGTAATCTGGACCCAAACCTCTCCGGATTCTCTTCAGTCTGTTCTTCACAAAGCTGATGATGTTCTCCTCCAGCAGCTGGAGAACAGAAGACAGTGGAGATTCAATGTGACAGAGCAGAACACTGACATTAACATCTGGATCATGGTGGAGCAGCAGACGTGTAGATCATGGACTTCTCTGTTAAAGTGTGATGTTCTCACCAGAAATATGGAGTCCAGCTCTGATTCAGGCAGTTTGGAGAAGACACTGGGGAGTCCAGATGTTTCCATCTGACCTCTGTAGATCAGAACAGAATTGTTCTTACAATGTGATAATTTATCCTGTCATGAAAAATACATTCTGATGACGTAACTGTGTTTTTAGCTCTAAAAATGCTAAATTTATGAATAACTTGAACTGTTTGCTGAAAGACTTCTGACAATCCAACAACACTGAGGGGAGAACTCTGTATTATTTCATTTCACACTGTTTTATTGAAGAATGCTTACAAAATGATTTCTACACCTTAAGTTTTGGTAGCAGACCATCTTAAAGAGATGTAAACTTATATGTCTAAGTTTAATCACATGTATTTTGCTTGTTTGACTTTTTGAAAAAATCGAAATTGTTTTATTCTTTCTTATTCTATAGATATATAGTATTTGGTATCAAATTGATAACCTTAAGATTTCCTACCCAGTTGGGAGTGCTTATATTGGATGTTTAATCAAAATACAACTTTATTTTGGCCAAATATAGGTCGATAATGTCTTTGTTACTCATCTAAAGCCACTCACTCCTCCTGTGAGACCCTCCTTAGAAGTTAAAACAAGAGACACATGCTTCTCTCTCTCTCTTTTGCTCTCTCTTCTTTGTCACTCTTTTACGTTGACCTCTACTTAGTCTGACGTCTGTTAGGCTCCCCTATTTATCTTTTCTTTTTTTAACCAGTTTATTTAATTTTTTTTTAACATTTCCAGCAACTCACAATAGTGCAAGTGTCAAAACAGTATGAAGTGAAAATATGAGCCCTCACCCCCCCTCCCAAAACCCTGATAGCATCCAACAGAAAACAAAAAAAGAAAACAACTTAGTGTTAAGGATACAAAGAAATGTATCTGCAGTAAATGCATTAAAAAATACAAAAAGACAAAAAGACAAAGTAAAATATGTGTTGTAATGAGGGTTTAGAGGTCTACAGCAGGACATCTGACACTCCAGTGCAGAGACAACATTTAAATACACAAGAGGAAGGAGCATTGATAAATGGACTGGAGGAACATTTCAGGATCTCTTCATCATCTTATATCCTCCACAAAATTATCAGAACTCAAAGTCTCAACATTACTCAGAAAAGGCCGCCATATTATTAGAAATTTGTCAACTGACCAATTGATTGTGTTCCTGCTCCTTTTCAGACTACCATGTTGTTCTGTTGCTGTTTCTCGCTCAGTTAACAAGTTTGTCTGAATAAACTTAAATAAACTTGAAACTTCTCTAGTTTAATAAAATGAAGCATGTCTCTGATCCACTGTCTGGACGTTGGAGGGTTACAGTCTTTACAGCTAATCAGGATTTGATGTCAAGCAACAAGTGTGGCAAAGAACAGGAGATTCTGGGAGTATTACTCATAACTAGTTTTTGCGTCACCACCCTGAATAAAGCTGGAAACGCAGAAAGCTCAAATTCTTAGCCTATAATATTTGATAGCATCTCAAATATTAATAACCAATAATTAGATATCCTTGGACATTCCCAAAACATGTGAAACAGAGTGGCTTGGGATTGTTTACAATGGTCACATATGGGGTTTATGCTTGAAATAAACTGGGACAGTTTAGCTTTGGTCCAGTGCAGTCGATGGAGAATTTTGAACTGCATGACAGTGTGTTTCATATATATTGAAGATGTAGATATTCTCTCCATCATTGCTGACCATAAGATCTCCCTCCCACTGGCGTTTAAGGGAGTTGACATTTGTGAAACCTTCTTCTGCTAATAGGGAGTATATACCACCTATCTTTCTCTTTTGGGGTGATTTAAGATTATTGACTGAATCTAAAAGTGTGTTTGGGGGCTGTAAAGGGAAACCAGTGAGATTAGAGGATATGAAGCTACGGATTTCTAAGAATCTGAAGAAGTGAAACCTGGAAAGACCAAACTTCTACCTAATCTGCTCAAAGGAGGCAAAAGATCCATTTATGAACACGTCATTAAATGCACAGACACCATGTCGGGACCAGGCACCAAATAATGAGTCTGTCAAGGATGGTGTGAACGCATGATTTCCCACAATAGGGGAAAGTGGTGAGAATTGTTAAATCTTAGTGTTGTCTAAATTGGTTCCATATTTTCAAAGAATGAACAACGACTGGGTTAGAAGTATAATTAGATAAAGGCTCTGAATAAGGAATGCTAGAGCACAATAAAGCACATAATGAGGTGTAATTACAGGAATCTCTCTCTAAAACTAGCCAATCAGGAGTATCAGCTGTTTCCTCGGTTTCCAGCCAAAAGGACATCATTCTGATATTTGCTGCCCAACTGTAGAACTAGGATTTACTGAAACATATGTAAAAGCTTAGGCAGAAGATTCATCTTGATGGTATTAATTTCACCTGCTAAAGATAGCGTTAACAGATCCAAGCACTCTAAATTCTAAACTTTTGTGTAACCCAGACACCAAGATATTTTATTTTATTCTTACAGACTTTGAAGGGTAGTGTATGCCCTAGCGATAAATCTCTTTTTGGTAGGTTTACAGGCATCAATTCACTTTTTCGTGTATTTATTTTATAGCCAGAAATCTTTCCAATTCATTTCAAAGTTTTAAGACAGCAGGAAGAGATGATGAAATGTCAGACAGGTAAAGCAACATTAACCTGACAAGCCAGATGGACAGCTCCATATATCTACCACAGAAATATTTCACTAGTTCATCTGGGTAGTTGCCCTTTAAATTTGTTTTCAGGGGCAGAACGTTTAAAAAAAATACAAGCTTGTGATTGGACAATCATTCTGCTTGTCACATTCATCACAGACCAATCCATATCAAGCAGGGTTGCCTCATGTAATGAAGCAACGTTTTCATTGGATTTATCATTATTTTTTTCTTTTATATAAACATTTTATTTTATTATTTTGTTTATATTGGCTGCTGATGCTGCTCAGCGATTTTCGAAGACTGTATGATGCAAAATGTACCTGTTTGTTACTTGAAATGGCTGAATAAAGAATTGAAAAAAAAAATAGCATACTTTTTTGTTAGCTGTTGTTAGCTGTTAGCAGCTAACTTAGCAGCTAACAGCTAACAACAGTAAGTGACCGTTAGCCGTTAGCTGCTAACAGCTAATGGCCTTATACTATCGTCTTGCACTAAATTGTACCACACAGATGATTCATTTAACACTTATATGTGACATGAACCTCGTCAAAGACAATCCCTACAAGTAAACTTCTGAGGAGGGCAGATTTCGCCAAGTTTTACGAAGTATCTATCAGGACAATAGGCTAATCGGAATCTCCGTTCTCAACTTCCGGGTTTTAACTTCCGGTTGTGGTCACGTCCGCATTCTACAGCTCCCGCCTCTCTTCCCTGATTGGGCTGTTAAAATTTTAGCCGAGACTGCCGAGTGAATCCATTGGTCAATAGAGCACTTCAAGATGGGATCTGCAGGATTTCAGGAACTGAATCAGGCAGGCCCATCTGCTATGCAAGGTTAAAGCAACATATCATCCTCGTATAATGAAATTTTATTTTCCAGTCTTGCTCTTGTAATACCTTTAATATCCTTGCTGCTATGTAAAGCTATTGCTAGTGGTTCAATTGAAATCACAAAGAGAAGGAGGTAGAGTGGACATCCCTGCCTTGTCCCTCAGGCTAGTGAAAAGTAAGATGAAATATTATTATTAGTCCGTACTGCTGCCACTGGAGAACTGTATAAGATATTAATTTAAAGTTTTAGGAGCAGCACTATACATGCCCAGTGTGCTACCATTATACGGATGTCCTCTGATGGCAAAGGGAGCTGACCTGACCTCAGCAGGTCCATCAAACAAACATCTTCATCACCTCTGAGGGACTCAAACATGAAGGTCAAAGGTCATTTTTCCAATCCTCACCTGTTCTCAGCAGGTTTGTCCTTAAAGTTAATAATCAACTCTTTAGAGTCGTCACTCTTCATGGACACACCACTGGGCTCAGGAGGCTCTGGTCTCTTCATCCTGATAAAACAAACATCATCATCATCATCATCATCATCATCACCTCTGAGGGACTCAAACATGGAGGTCAAAGGTCATTTTACCAATCCTCACCTGTCCTCAGCAGGTTTGTCCTTAAAGTTAATAATCAACTCTTTAGAGTCGTCACTCTTCATGGACACACCACTGGGCTCAGGAGGCTCTGGTCTCTTCATCCTGATAAAACAAACATCATCATCATCATCATCATCAGATTATTGAGCTGTTATTTAAGATGATGCAGACAAATGGAGGGCATGTCAAACACTCCTCTTCTTGTGTTCAATGGCAGCAGTATGACCTTTACTTTTAATGACAGCATGATTTCCCACAATTTGTTTAAGTAGAGTTTTTCAGACTCAGTAAAGTTCTTTGAGTGCTTTCTTCTGGCTTCACTCATGTTTGGTGTCAAAATTCTCTTCAACAAAGCTGCCCTCAATTCCATTCCAGGTTTTTATAATCACTGTTAGGCTAATGGGCTGTGCTCCCACTTAGGCTAATAAGAATAGACGCAGGTGTTGTCACTTAAGCTTACTCCAGGACTTCATAGTCTGGGACTAACTAAAACAAATGTAATCTACGCTCATGCAAGCTACTTAAATGACCCAGCTTTACTAATCTGACTTAGGCCTACTCCTGGCCTAATATAAAGTCTGTCTTGTCTTGTCTGGGACCCCTTTATGTCATACATTAGTCTGGACAATTCAGCCTTTTTTTATAGAGGCATAATTTGAACTCATGATGCTCTCAGAGTTATTTTTTTTTAATATATACATATATATATTGATGAACTGAGCTCTTTACCTCCATCTGGCTTGTGCCGGAATGTTCTGTTCTGTTTTGTTTTGTTGTTTCTTTTCTATAAACAAAAACAATAAATATATTTGGCAAAAAAAAAAAAAAGTATCAAGCTTCCAAATAGTAAACCATAGCTTTAAGCTTACTCCAGGACTTCATAATATGTGACTAACCAAAACAAATGTAAGCTACACTCATGCAAGCTACTTAAATGACCCAGCTTTACTAATCTGACTTAGGCCTACTCCTGGCCTAATATAAACCTTGTCTGTGAAACTAGGCCTTCATATCCTTGCTGCTACGTGAAGCTATAGCTAGTGGTTCAATTGAAATCACAAAGAGAAGGGGGTAGAGCGGACATCCCTGCCTTGTCCCTCAGGCTGGTGAAAAGTAAGATGAAATATTATTATTAGTCCGTACTGCTGCCAATGGAGAACTGTATAAGATATTAATTTAAAGTTTTAGGAGCGGCACTATACATGCCCAGTGTGCTACCATTATACGGATGTCCACCGCTGGATTTGGGATCTAAATATCTCCCAAAGCACTGTTAGGATCAGGAAAGCCTTCTGGGTGAGTATATTGTTCTACTTCATTCTATAAACAATGTGAAAGCTGTAGAAACCAAACTTATCCTTAAAGGCCTAAAATTGAAAGAAAAAAAAAAAAACACCCCACAAGGGCTTTACCTGACCTGGAGTCCCACTATAGATTACATGGAGGTTTGTTTTTTTGGTTGTACTTAATGATGACCTGAACATAACACCAGCCTTGAGTCTGTTGATGATGTGGCCTACGCTTGATATAGAGACCCTGTCAAGAGTATTTGTTTTCAGACTCTTGGGGTGGGGGATGAGGAAGTCTTATTAAAAGCCTGATTATGTAAGTCTGTTAATTTACCTGTTTGAAAAATCAAAAATAAAGTTTGGAAAAAAAGACATTCTGATGGCAAAGGGAGCTGACCTGACCTCAGCAGGTCCATCAAATAAACATCTTCATCACCTCTGAGGGACTTAAACATGGAGGTCAAAGGTCATTTTTACCAATCCTCACCTGTTCTCAGCAGATCTGTCCTTAAAGTTAATAATCAACTCTTTAGAGTCGTCACTCTTCATGGACACACCACTGGGCTCAGGAGGCTCTGGTCTCTTCATCCTGATAAAACAAACATCATCATCATCATCATCATCATCATCATCATCAGATTCTTGAGCTGTTATTTCAGGATGAAGATGCAGACAAATGGAGGGCATCTCAAGCTCTCCTCTTCTTGTGTTCAATGGCAGCAGTATGACCTTTACTTTTAATGACAGCATGATTTGCATCACTTGTCTGTGAAACTGGGCCTTAAAATCCTTGCTGCTACGTAAAGCTATTGCTAGTGGTTCAATTGAAATCACAAAGAGAAGGGGGTAGAGCGGACATCCCTGCCTTGTCCCTCGGGCTAGTGAAAAGTAAGATGAAATATTATTATTAGTCCGTACTGCTGCCACTGGAGAACTGTATATGATATTAATTTAAAGGAACACTACACCCAAACAATGATTTGGCCTCATTTTCTACTCACCCTCATGCTGAACAACACTGTGGAGTAGTTTTGGAACATCTAGGATGCAGCCGGAGATCTGGGGGTATACTCGCTGTCCACTGATGTTGATATCATGACTTAGATCAGAGCTCGAACGAACAGTGTCCTTAAAAGTCCACAAAAAGTCGGCAATATTCCTCCATACTGCTCGTGCGCTGTAATCCAAGTATCCTGAGCGGGTAACGTCCACCATTTACTCGAAACGACATCATTTAGCACATGTTTATAGCCTAAACAGTACTACTTAGCATTTCTATGATACACTTACGGGTGCCTACGGGAGCCGCGGCTGACCAAACCAAAGGAACGCGCACTCTGCAATAACTAGGAGCGTAGAACAAGAAATCCCACATTCTGCTGTTAGCGACGGAGCCGTGGACAAACACAAGAGGGGTCAGCAGAATGTGGGATTTCTTGTTCTACGCTCCTAGTTATTGCAGAGTGCGCATTCCTTTGGTTTGGTCAGCCGCGGCTCCCGTAGGCACCCGTAAGTGTATCATAGTGTAGCGATATCAAACTGATCAACTTTAAAGAAACTCCAAAAGGGACAAAGAACATTCCTCTCTGACTCTGGGCCTCCCTGGCCCATGACTTTAAATCATCAAGAGGCCTGTGGCGTCATGAAGCCTGAGTTTTTCTCCTGAGGACTACAACAAGAAGACATAGGCATCTGATGTGTTTACTTCTGATTGGCTGAGACCAAATAGTATGTTCGAAGAGAGTTCGTTCTCAAAGTCATAAACAATTCATAGGTGACACCTAAGTTGACCTTGGACCTCCCTGGACATGCAGACCCCTCACCGGCTCCAGATGTGGTCTCTGTCTAGCCCAGAAAACCACAAACATTTTAAAACTCTTTAAATAAAATCATGGACTTCTAACAATGTGATGTTTTATTCTGTCATGACAAATGCTTTCTAATGATGTGACTTGTGTGTTTTTAGCTCTAAAAATGCCTAAGATACAAAAAGTCTGTTTATCTGTGAAAGTCATCTGACAGATGGAGAAGATACCTTTCTCCTCCAGGAATGTGCCTGTACTCTGCATTATTTCATCACTCTGATTACTGAAGAATGCTATAATAGGATTTCTACACCTTAAGTTTAGTTGCAACCATCTTAAAGGCATGTTGACTTGTATGTCTAAAGTTAACCACCTCTATTTTGTTTAATTGACTGTTTAATAGGATTTGAATTGTTTAATTCTTTCTTATACTTTAGACATATAGTATTTGGTATCAAATTGATCACCATGAGATTTCCTATCCAGTTGGAGTGCTTATATTGGATGTTTAATCAAAATACAACTTAATATTGGCCAAATATTAGTTGATGAAAGTTTTGATCACCACAGAAGGCCCTCCTCCTCTGAGATCCTCATCAGGAGACAAAACAGAGAAACATGCGGTCTTGCTCTTCTCTTCTCCCTCTGCTTCTTCCTCCTCTTTATCGTCACCACTCCTGTGACTTTCAGCTCCACATATTTTTCAAACTCTTTTGTCTAAGTTTTTGTAGCCCGCCGATTCTTTCTTTATAAGCCAGTAAGACTTCAAAGATTTGCTTCATAGTAAATGGACTTTCGTTATTAATTTCAGAATAGAATTTGTTTGGCCAATGAATTCTTGATTTTTGGAATTAGTTACAAATCCACTTTTTATACAATCGAGACACCAACGCCAAGCTCCAGCTTCACCTTGACAGAATCTGCCAGTCCAATCTAAGACTTCTCTCTCGGGAAACCTGGGACCACATCGGACAACCTCTTTGGATCCATCGCACTGCATAGAGTGTGGACTTCAGCCCTCTGGACGACAACCAGAACCAGAACAGTTCTTCTCTCCAGTAGCTCCAGGACCAGATGAGGCCCGATTCGTAAGAGGCAGTTCTATATTCTTTCAGATGGGCTTGAGTGTGTCTTGGTTCAATTCTCTAATAATTTCCCCTTGATTTGACCTTTTACAAGTAGGTTAATTCGGAAATTAATCCTCTATAACCACTCCATAAGCTTAAATGTTCCTTGAGGGTTCATATCTTCTTTCCTGATTGATAGCATCATTGATTTAGTATAACTCTGACATTTGTTCCTTCTTAAATGTTTATTTTATTTTATTTTGTCTTATATATTCATTGTAATAAATCACCCTTATATATTTAAAGTTCTGTCTGTTGGTGTTCTATTTGGAAGATTGACATCACTGCATGAGAGTTCTGTCTTTAGATTTGAGATTGATTAAACAACTGAAGTTTGACTTAATTGATTAAACTGATAAGTTTGACTTAATTGATTAAACTGATAAGTTTGACTTAATTGATTTATCTAATTCAAATGAAATAAATTAGTAAGTCAGCTAATTAAGTTAATTTTGCCTTTTTTGTATAAAAAGGATGGTGCCCCTTTAATTAACGAGAGCAAAACTGGATTGAAATGAATATTAATTAATTTAATTAATATCCAGTAATATCCAGAAAATAATCGCTAAAATAGAAATGCGAAGTAGTACTGTTTAGGCTATAAACATGTGCTAAATGATGTTGTTTCGAGTAAATGGTGGACGTTACCCGCTCAGGACACTTGGATTACAGCGCACGAGCAGTGTCCTGCCCTTTCAAAAGCCAGTTGGATTGTTGTTGCACTGCCCTCTGCCTGAGAAAACTTTGTATGCAGTTTTTGTTAAGTTTTGTTTTCATACTGCCCCCTCCTGGCTGAAGAAGAGTCCAGTGAGCATGTACTAGTTATTTGCCATGTGGTAGCCTTCCAGAGCAGGCAGCATTGGTTCATCTCCTGCAGGAACTCTCTTTTCATTGTTGCCTTGGACACCATTTGTCCGTAAGTATAGAATTGTATGTTTTTGTGTTGAAGACAGAGGCAGAGGGTGGTTTTTCAGATTGTTCTTTGTGTTTGTAGCCTTTAAGCTGTAGAGTAGAAAGTGTAGATTTAAGCTAGTAGCATGACTGTACATTTTTTGGTTTTACTTATCTTGGTTTTGCCTTGTCCTTATTTCTAGCCATTTTCTTTATGCAATTTGTATTTTGTGTTTCATTGCAGTTTTACAAAACAAGATAACCTTCAATAAATGACAAGAAAAGTTACGCCTTGTAATTCTTGGAGGATTTTGAGTTGTTAGCTGACTGTCTAGCTTTGAACATTGGCTACTCATAGTGAGGACAGTACAAGCAGCATGGAGGAATATTGCCAACTTTTTGTGGACTTTTAAGGACACTGTTCGTTCGGGCTCCGATCTAAGCATTGATATCAATGTCAGTGGACAGCGAGGATTCCCCCAGATCTCCGGCTGCATCCTAGATGTTCCAAAACTACTCCACAGTGTTGTTCAGCATGAGGGTGAGTAGAAAATGAGGCCAAATCGTTGTTTGGGTGTAATATTCCTTTAAAGTTTTAGGAGCGACACTATACATGCCCAGTGTGCTACCATTATGCGGATGTCCACCGCTCGATTTTTGATCTAAATATCTCCCAAAGCACGGTTAGGATCAGGAAAGCCTTCTGGGTGAGTATATTGTTCTACTCAAGGCTCCGTGGGTCCCACACTCTTCACCATCTACCTGCTCCCCCTCAGCCAGATCATGGCCACCATGGACTCAATTTCCATTGCTACGCTGATGATACACAGCTGTACCTCAGCACCTCACCTTCCTCTCAGCTCCCCCCACAGTCTCTGGTCAACTGCCTCCACGACATCAAAGTCTGGATGACAACTAACCTCTTCAAACTGAGCAGCAACAAGACTGAGCTCATGGTTGTGGCCCCCAAGCCACTGCTCTAGAAGGTTGGGGATCTTCCCATCAGCGTTGATGGCTGTTCCATCTACCCAGCCTCTGAGGTCTACAACCTGGGTGTCATTTTTGACCCCTCCCTTTCTTTCCAGCTGCATATTAAATCCGTCACTAAATCTACCTTCTATCATCTCAAAAACATCTCCCGTCTCTGTTCCTCACTATTGGACTCTGTCACAGAAACCCTGATCCATGCTTTTGTTACATCCCGGCTGGATTACTGCAGTGGAGTCCTGTCCGGGGTTCCTAGCAAAACCCTCGACAGGCTTCAATATGTGCAAAACTCAGGGTTCTTACTCGCACTAAACCCTGGCAGCACATCACCCCCACTCTCATTCACCTCCACTGGCTCCCAGTCAAGTTCCGCATCCAGTACAAGCTCCTCTTTCTCACCTACAAATCCCTTCGTGCACTTGCCCCCCAGTACCTGGCTGATCTCCTCCACCAGCACACCCCATCCAGGAGCCTCCGGTCATCTGATGCTGGTCTCCTCTCCATCCTGCAGACCAAACTCAAGTCGTTTGGTGACAGAGCCTTTAGTGTGGCCGCCCCCACCCCTCTGGAACTCTCTCCCCACAGAAATCCGCGGCTCTCCCACTCAGGACTGTTTCAAATCACTTCTACTCACTTGTTCTCCCTGGCCTTCCCTGTTTAAATGTTTATCTTCGGTCTTTGTTGTTGATTCTTTTTTGTTTGTCCCCTCAACTGTGTAAAGCAACCTTGGGTTCATTGAAAGGCGTTATATAAATTTAAGTTATTATTATTATTATTATTATTATTATTTCATTCTATAAACAATGTGAAAGCTGTAGAAACCGAACATATCCTTAAAGGCTTAAAATTGAAAGAAAAAAAAAACACCCCACAAGGGCTTTACCTGACCTGGAGTCCCATTATAGATTATATGGAGGTTTGTTTTCTTGGTTGTACTTAATGATGACCTGAACATAACACCAGCCTTGATTCTGTTGATAATGTGGCCTACGCTTGATATAGAGACCCTGTCAAGAGTATTTGTTTTCAGACTCTTGGGGTGGTGGATGAGGGAGTTTGATTAAAAGCCTGATTATGTCAGTCTGTTAATTTACCTGTTTGAAAAATCAAAAATAGAGTTTGGAAAAAAAGACATTTTGAGGGGAAAGGGAGCTGACCTGACCTCAGCAGGTCCATCAAACAAACATCTTCATCACCTCTGAGGGACTCAAACATGGAGGTCAAAGGTCATTTTTACCAATCCTCACCTGTCCTCAGCAGGTTTGTCCTTCTTAAAATTAATAATGTGACCGTGAGACCGGTCACTCTTCATGGACACACCACTGGGCTCAGGAGGCTCTGATCTCTTCATCCTGATAAAACAAACATCATCATCATCATCATCATCATCATCATCATCATCATCATCATCATCATCATCATCATCAGACACTTGAGCTGTTATTTCAGGATGAAGATGCAGACAAATGGAGGGAGAGATGAAGATGCAGTGATGATGATGAAATGATGAAGAGTATGGCATTGTCCTTCTGTAAAGAGTCTTGAGGTAACACCTGTCATGGTTTGGCACTACTGTGATAAAGACTGATGATGAAGATGAGGATGATGATGGTGTAGTGATGGTGTCAGTGTGATGGCTGCAGATCTTCATCTCACCTCAGACCCTGGTCTTCTTCACTCAGAGAGGTTTTAGATGGAGGGACCCCCTCCTCTGGTCCTTCAGTCTGGTCCATAGCAGAGCGCCCCCTGCTGTCTGTCAGAGAGAGCAGGCGTGAACAACAAACTCTTCTGCAGGAGGCTCACTTTGAGCATCAAAACATCATCACTGACCTTGTGTCTGAATTTAAATCCTGAAGGTCAGAGGTCAAACGGTTTACAGCAGCTGGATGCAGTTCAATCAGAGGAAAACAGCTTCAAGAGCAGAAACAACAGAACCAAGAGCAACAACAGAAGAGCTGAAGGCCTGCAGAGGGGGGAGGAAGACCAGGGAGACTG
The DNA here is from genome assembly GCA_036419115.1 of Scarus forsteni. NCBI lineage: Eukaryota > Metazoa > Chordata > Actinopteri > Labriformes > Labridae > Scarus > Scarus forsteni. The sequence goes on along the minus strand of JAZDUH010000483.1, from coordinate 258,304 downwards.
AGGTCAGACCAGACACTAAGTCAGATTAATTATATATATATTAAAACAATGATTATTAACATGTTTAAATAACTATATTAAATAACATAAAATGTAATATAGAGCAGATATACTGCAGAGAAGCTTATTGTATGTACATACTGAGTAATCAGGTGGATGATTATGAATACAGAAGTGTACATTTAAATAAATATTTTCATGTATAAACTGTAATATATATCTATATTTTCTGAGGTGTTTACATATCATCATTAGTGAGATTTTTTTGTTCTCTTGGAGGTTTATATGAAGAATGGGGCTGAGATTCATTTTTCTATGATGATAGACTGTACTTTGTAAAATAAGGCTGTTACCCATGGATCTAAAATCATCAGAGAATCTTTATTTTTTTAATTTTTTTTCTCTTTGTATTTCTGGTTTTGACCTCTTGTTTGTGTCTCCTGTGTTCCTGCTTTGAGTTTTGTAAAGCTTTTCATTTTGTTCACATTTCATGTCTTGTCTTTGTGTTTTTTGTTTTATTTTTTTAGCCTGCCTTTCCTTATTTCTGGAGGATTTGTTCCTGACTAATCTCGTCACACCGGATCTCTAATTTTTCTTCCCCAGCTGTGTCTCGTCAACCCCAAACCCCTCAAACTTATTGGAAGAGCATACATAATGCCATACAAGAAATTTTTGGAAATCATCTGCCTCTTTAGTTTTTGGACTAATTCCTGAAAGATGGCTACTCAGGGACACATTTTTGTTTAGTTTTTTTGTTGGAGGCAATGTGGTAATGTTCTTGTTGTGATTTTCTCAAAATAAATGTATTGAAATAAGTCAGAATTTTTTTTATTGCTTTAAAAGGAAAAAAATATAAAACTTAAAACTTTGGTAAAAAAAAATGGTAAAATAAATTACAAAACAGCTAAAATAATCCATTACTAAGCAGGAACCATGTCCACACAGCCAAGCCCACATTCTGTCAGTGTGGCCCCGATCCCTAAAAGCCTGTTTTCACCTGGGAGGATGATTTTAGCAGCTCTGACTGTGGTGACTGCTGTGGGATAAAAACTTTTCATCACAGAAAAATATTAATTAACTTTATTTGTTAGTCACAGAACATTTATTTATTTATATAAATAAATGTCAGCAGAGTGGAGTGATGAGATTTCCTGCTCCTCGTGCACAGAGCTGTTTGTTGCGTCCACTCCTCCGCTCAGAGGGGATTCATGCCGCTCTGTTAATTATCGCTCCACCTTCCACTCAAATTTCCACCTGCTCCACTCAAATCACTCACTCTACAAAAATACAGAAGCTCACTGCATTCACTGGATAAAAAACTAGAGGATAGAAGTGACCTGCACTGAGGTCTGAGAGCTTCAGAGCTGTGCATGGTTCTGTTTCGCTCCATTTGTCAGGAAGTAGGAGTGTGTATGGAAAAAAAAAATGTTGGAGTCATTTATCACCTCTGCCAAGGAGGTTATGTTATTGCCAGAATCTGTTTATTTGTTTCTCTGTTTGTGACATAAATCAAAAAGTTATGAACAGATTTCAATGAAATTTTCAGTGAAATGTTTATGCACTGTTGTAGGCTAAATATTATAGTTCACAGTTCAGACATTTATAGGTCTAAACTGCAGCTCTGAGGACTGCTATTTGTTTTCCTTTTCATTCAAGAATGTACTTATCCTGATTGTTACAACAACAAAGCACTTTTTATTGAGACTTTATGTTTGTATTTGCACTGTAGTCTAAATAAGGGGAAAAAACTACAACTTTGTTTTTTTCAAAGAGCATTTATTTTATACTGATGCAGTAATATTTTTTGTACATCTGCATTAGGAAGAAAAGAAAGAAAATGAGATTTTTTCACAACTTCCTACTGTTGGGGATTTTTGATAATCTTTGGATTGTGACTATTTGGTATTGTGAGCCCTGTTTTGTATTTTGTATCGTGTCATGAGTTGACCATTTCGTTACACCCCTATTAGATTGTGGTCTTAACAGTTTGTGCCTTTCTTTCATTCAGTTCATTTATTTTTATGCACTGGTTGGTGTTCATGTTGATAATGAGAGGACACATTTATTTAAATCCTCACTTCCAATATCAGTTATGCAGATGTAACTTTTTACCGGGTTATTATGTTCAATGTTGTCTGAAAGGAACGACACTGTCATGATACATGAACACTTCTATGATGCATCTTTTGTAGTCCATCTTCGGAAAATTGTGGAAGTGTAGTTGGAGGGCGCATCCGAATAGTCCTTTTTTGATTAGGAACCTTCCTCACTGAAGAAATGATCCGGAAGCATTGAAGCGTCGGCCATGATAAGGACTGTTTGAATTCTCCAAAAGTTAAGGAAAGGAGGGTCGTTACTTCCTTTATTATCTCCTTTAGCTTAGGAAACACTGGACCATCCTTTTCAAAAGGAAAGGAGAAGAAAATGCCCCATAATGCCTTGGGGCACGTGACGTGAATAAATACGGCTCCTGCCGAAAGTTTACGGAAACTTGCGATGGAGAAGGGACAGAACAATGAGGCCTAATAAGGTTTATTAAAAACAATCAGTAAAAGAAGGATAAATGAGGACTTTTACAATACTTCAAATATAATAAATTCAAACAATGTTCATGATGATAAATGTGAATGAAACAGGTGGAACAGTGCTTCTGACAGTCTGCTGTATTATCAGGCTTCAGATTGTCCACATTTATAGATGCTCTCATGAACCTCACAGCTGTGAGCAGGAAACACACACACCATGAACAAAGACAAAACACCATCACAGGTGAATCCTCTGATCAGGGATTGTTCATGTTAACTGGTGAAGACACCAAACCACCCTGTGAGATAAGACAGAGGACAAATGCACTTCTTGTAGTTCATTTTCAGAACATTGTAGTTCATCGTGGCTTACCTACGTCAAAAGTAATCGTCGGCACATAAATATGACATCAAAGTGAAAGTGCAGTGGAATTCCTCTTTTACCGCATTTCTCCTTTCCTTTTCTTCAATTCCTTCCTTCCCTTGACCATGGAACATTGTTTATTAGGGTAAGGTAAAGTGGATAGGAAAGGACTTAGGAAGGACTATTTGGATCCACCCAGATTCTCTCTGCACTGCAGTTCTCCTTTCCTTAACCTCATGACGTTTTCCATCAGGGTTAAGGAAAAGTAGATAGGAAAGGGCTTAGGAGGCGACTATTCGACCCCAACCGCAGCCTCAATGTCCTCTCTCCTCTCTCCTCCACGACACCAGAAGTACTTTGTGAGCAGCCATATTGAAGGACGATCCAAAGTGCAAAATGCGCTCAGAGGAGAGAGGAGAGAGGAGACTGATCTGGAGGAGGGATAATCGAGGAAACACGAGTGCAGGAAGTCTTTTCACTGATGGACACGCCCCCTTGTGACGTATCAGCAGCCGGCTGTAAAGCGACAGCTGCCCACATGTGTGAAATGTAAACACCATGGTGCAAGAAAAGCTTTATCCACATTTTACACGAACACATGTTCCCTCAAAATGTGAGCAGGTACTTCATTTCAGTGTCTCTCATATCTCTGTTGTTTGATTATATTCACTGTGCAAAGAAATATTGGACTCATCATTTAAAAGAACTCTAAGCTGGACATGTTGATATCACAGGAAATATTGAACACTATCATGGGGCAGTTCTTTCAGGTTTTCCATCTGTTGTCTGTCCTGATTTTTCTCTGCTGTTTGTGTTTATGTCTGTAACTGTGAGGCTGCTACAGCAGACAGGTCTGGACAGGAAAACACATTTTAGATGAGATTACATTAGACAACTTAAACTGGGCAATTCAGTTTTTGCAGTCTACCCAGACCATACATACATTTACAAACTCAAACATGGACAATAATACATTTAAAAAGTCAGTAGGTGACAGAGAAGCTCATTGACACAATAGACCCCGGGGTCAGGCAGATCATAATACACATTAACGAAAAGCATGTTTACGACGTTTGTTCCTGATCCAACCAAGATAAAATCAGGAAGGTAGTGAACTGTATTGATTTTTTGGGCACTCAGATGTGTTGAAGAGTGTGAAGACTTGAGAGAAATCAGTGACACGCCTGCATGGCTGCATTATTAAACCGTGAATGAAAACACCAACATTTCAGTCATTTAGCACAGACACACTCACACTGAGGAAATAATTACAGAATGAATCAATCTGATCATGACTGAATCACATTGTTATCTCAGGCCTTCACATTTTTTCAATATAATGCGCACAGAGGGCTGCTTAAGTACTTAATGCAGAATAAACACAGTGTTAATGAACACAAAGTGGCAGCAATATAACAATTTAAAACTCCTATCACTCTGGGCCTGGGAGGATGTGACAGTTTTCTTTTCATTCATGTACATACAGTATTTATGTTAAATTGATGCCAAAGTGAATATGAATCACCACGCTCGAGGGCCCTGGAGTTTACTTTTATTCCTTAATTCAGTTTCTTGCGTGTGCTCGGGACTTTTGCCTGAAACTGATTTCCGGTCCACGGGAGCGCGCACAGCCATCATAGTTAAAAAGAGCAGCTTCTGTGGTTCTGCTGCTTCATCGGGGTCAAACAACCAGATTTTTTGTGATCATAGAACAATGTTTGTGTTTGATAGCCTCCTGTAAGTCTACTTGCTTTAAATCACTATTTAAAAGGATGTTGGTGATTTAAATCTGGTGTGTATTTGTGATAATAAAGATATATGTCACTGAGGAAGCTTCTTTTTTCTGCACCAAAACTATACATTACATTTCTCAACAGCGTAGCTGACCCCACACAGTACTTTTTATGGTTTGAAATGAGAAAAAGGACAATATAATGAAAAAAAAACAGCTTAGTTTGCTTGCCAAAAACTGATTCACGCCTCTTGTGCTGTACACGGATGGATATTTTGCCCCAAAATGACTTAATATAACACAGGTGTGAAACTTGTACATGTCACTATTCTGTGTTTTATTATGTCATTTTGGGGTAAAATATCCATCTGTGTACAACACAAGAGACGTGAATCAGTTTTGGCAAGCAAAATAAGCGGATTTTTACATTGTCATATCCATTTACTTGCTTTTAAGGAGTAAAACGTACTGGTTGGGGTCAAGTCTTGTAAATGTCACTATTCTGTGTAATGTTAAGTTATTTGGGAAAAAATATCCATCTGTGTACAATACAAGAGGCATGAATCAGTTTTTGCAAACAAAATGAGCTGATTTTTAATTGTAATGTACTTCAACTATTTTTTTAAGGAGTAAAAAGTATTGGTTGGAGTCAAATCTTGCAAATGTCACGATTCTGTGTTATATTTAATCCTTTTGGGGCAAAACATCCATCTATGTACAACACAAGAGGCATGAATCAGTTTTTGGCAAGCAAAATAAGCGGATTTTTACATTGTAATATCCTTTTACTCAACTTTTAAGGCGTAAAAAGCACTGGCTGGAGTCGAATCTTGTAAATGTCACTCTGTTGAGTTATATTTAGTTTTTTGGGGAAAAATATCCACCTGTACACAATATCAGAGGCATGAATCAGTCCCTCTGATATAACGGAAGTGGAGGAAGCGAGGTTAAAACTTTGGAGCTTTGGGATGCAGCCTGTGCAGAGCGCGCTGCGTGTGACCAATCGGATGGTGCCGTGGGAGGGACAAATCACAGCCCTGGGTTAAGTAATGGGCGTTCATCACAAACTTTAATGTTTTTTTGTGGTGTCGATCTGAATCGGATCTGCACCTAAATGTAAGATCTTCTTCCTCAGGCCAAAGTTCACCTCTGGTCCATTTCATGTAAATCCATCCTCTAGTTTTTGTGTAATCTTGCTGACAGACAAACAGACAGACTCTGGAGAAAACACGAACTCCTTGGCGGAGGTAATTAGACAGATAGGTAGATCTGCTCAGGCTCTCTTACCTGCTGAGAAGTCCTCTTTCTTCTCCTAAAGATTCAAGAAATCAGGAAAAGTGTCTCTGCTGCGACTTCAGCTCAGACTAAATCAACTGCTCCACAGAATCAGGAAGCAGCAGAGAAAACCTGTTGGACAGGTAAACTCCTCACCACGAAGACACAAACACACCCAGAGATGAGTCGTTCGAGGATGTGTCGAGTCTTTTGAACGGCTCTTTTAAGTGAAGATGAGAGCCGATTCTCAGGTGTGAGTGAGCCGTTCATTTACAAACTATTAAATGTAAATGAGCCTCAAAGCCTTCACGAGTCATTTGTGTTCCCTACGAGCTGCTGGAAGCACACTGCGTTCACCTGAACGATTCATGACGTCACCGAGCTTGAGTCGTCCACATCACGCTCCATCACATGAACACAGCTATGCACGTGCACGCATAACTTCAGAGGAGATATCAGCGCGCGCCGCCGACTGACTTACAGACATTTCCTGCTGTATTATCAGAGAGGGCGAGGAGAGAAATGAGAGAGAGACTCACAGATCTACTTTGTCTGGTAAAAAGTTGTTGAACACACTTCTGCTAAACATGTGGAAACGAAACGGACTTCCTTTTTCAGTTTGACAAACGTTACAATTCTCACGGGCTGATCACACACCGATGCTGCCTTCAGCTGCTGCACGAGACACGAGCTCTGTTGCCAGGTCTGCTCATTATCAGCGTCTTTGGGCCTGTTTTTTTTTTTCTCTAAAGTCCAGGACAAATCTCCTGAGCCCGGTTTTTGGGCTCGTTTCTTAGTTGTTTTTTGGGGTTTTCTGTCTGTGTGAATCCCCCTGATTATCTCCCACCTCCCCACAATAAAGCAGAACAGGTGCTGGAGGTGGATGTTCACTTCCTCATTTCAACACTCACGCGCACGGCGCATGCCCGCTTATTATGAGCTCTGCTGGGCTTCTTTCTGCTTGACACTGTGGAACTGACATGTAATGTAGAGGAAAATGAAAACACGCTTTATGAAGAATTCTCTTCAAGAAAAAAGTAATCTATTACTTTAGGAAATAAAAAGCTGGAGGCTGCTTGTTTAAAGCTTGTTTGGATCAACCTGGTTGTTTATTTCAGAAGAGAAATGTGTAAACACTGGACAGGAGCTCTCATTCCACAGAGATGATTTTAAAATAAAGAGCACAAAGAAATACCTGTTATGTCTTCTGCAGGAGAACTTTATGTAGACCTACACATCTATGAACAGATACGGGGTTCTGCTCAAAGCCAAACAACATAAGAGTAACACAAAAAGTTACTTTCCATTCAGGGTAACTAAGTGAAGTAACGGACTACTCTTTTTAAGAAGTAACAATCAATCAATCAAACTTTATTTGTACAGCACTTTTCATTCAGGACTTTTTAATACAAAATGCTTTACATGAGGGAAAGATACATAAAATAATAATAAGTGGAATAAAAAGCAGACCCCCTCCCCCAAATTACATTCAGTATACACACTCACTTACTCAAACACACAAAGACATAAAAAGGAAATTCTGACAGAAAACTGAATTAGAGGACTGAGGAAACACTATCTTGAATTAAAAATGAGGAAACACAGGAGCTAAAACTAAAATAATACTTAAAATACTCCAAAATACTCGAGGGTAAAGATAAATAAATGTGTAAATACATAAATAAATAAGATAATATAACAGTATAGAATAAAAGTTGGATAAATAATATGGTAAAATGAGAAAGTGTAACATCAGGTGCATAATAAAATCAGCTAAAATAGGATAATAAAAGGAAAAGCATTTAACAAAGAATAAAATTACAAATAAAAAAAAGATCTGAACAGAAATGTAGTAATAAAACAAAATAAGAGGGTTAAAATAAGTTAAAATATAAATAAATCTATAAATACTTTTTAAAAAGTAACTTTCCCAACACTGGTGAGCTCTCACTGCTGCCTGAGTCGACTTCCTGCACTGGAGGCAGTATTTACAGTTCTAACAGGAAGGAGGACATCATGATAAAAAAAGACCCAAAATGATCCAGAGTCAGAAACTTGGATGCATTTGGATTCACTTCTCTGGAGACCAAAGGTAAGGTAAGGCTCAGTTCAATATTTGTGACAAAAACACATCATTCAAGTCCAGGTCAACAAATAATCTCCACCAAAATGAAAACTCAGGACCCCTGGACAGGATTAGTGTCAGAAATGAGTTTCCCCTGGTGGACATCTAAAAATAAAGAAATGAAACAACGGGCCAGTCTTTTGAAATTCCATCTTTAGTTCTGATGGACCAGGTCTGACTGACCTGACAAACAGCTCTGCGTGATCCCGTCCCTCTGGCCCCAAAGACCAGAGTCTGAAGACCCAGGACATGGTCCAGCACGACTGTCCCCATCAAACTGTTTTGGCTTTTTCAACAGAAAACGTCACTGTGCTGCTCTTCTGAGAGCTTCAACACAAAGAAACTGTTTTTATTTCACCATCCAGACTTCATTTAACACAAAGAGAACTACACTGAGAAGAACTGGTCTGATTTTAGATCTTAATCCAATATGTCAATATATTTAAAAACTCAATGCTTCTCCAGCCCTACAGAACATTACACACTCATTATAAGTAACAGCTGGACTGTTCTTTTATTTTATTTGTTAAACTAAAAATCTTTTTTTTATTAATTACCTTCATAAAACACTTTAAATTTAAGTAAATAAGGATTAGAGCAAACCTCATTCTAACTGAGGGCTGGTTGTAGGCAGTTTACTTCACTTAAGGAATTATCAACTTGTCTAATTAAAGTAGATTCAATTTAATGAAGGAAATTATTTTCAGTTCCTGTAAATCAAATTTAGATAAACTTTTAATTAGGGCTGAACAATTAATTGCAAATTAGATTAAATCGCAATATTTTCAAATTACAGAAGGTTCAATATTTTTAGCCCAAAATGTGTTGAACATTTTGGCATTGTGATGGAGTTTTTTACAATTTCATGCCTGTTTTTTACCTCCATTCATACACTTTTTTACCCACTTTTGGACCATTTTTCCCTTTATTTAACCCCTTTTTTTTTTTTTACAACTTTATGCCTATTTCGTCCCCATTTATCTTTTTTTGACCACTGTCAGAACCATTTTTGGAATTTTTACATGGATTTTGAAATTAAATTTCAAATTTAATTCCCAATTTTGCTGCCATAATCAATTTTCCTAAGCCACTTTTGGATTTTTTTTGCCAATTATTCCCCCTTTCTTGTAATTTCATACCTGTTTTGCACCTATTTATTAACCCTTTTCTGCTTTAATACCATTGTTACCCAGTTTTTACACTTTCATACCTATTTTGCTTCTGTTCTTCACTTCTCCACTTTTTCTCAAATCTTTTATCCTTAGATTAATTTAATGTCATATTGGTTTGACTATAAAAAGATCTACTGCTCATGTTTGTTTAAGAATACATAAGATGAGGAACATTAAAACAATTGCAGAGGGAAACAAAAACACAGTTAGATTATTTTCTCAAATCGTTCAGCCCTACTTTTTATTCAGATAAATTAAATTTAGTCAAACTTTTACTCAAGTTACATCACATTCAGTTCAACTGTGAGTGAAAGCAAATTAAATTCAGTTCATGTAAAATATGATTTAAATCTTTAACTTAGATTAAGTTACAATAATAATTAAATAAAGAAACTAATGTTTTGGTTCATAAATCAAATCTAATTAAAGTGAAAACAGTTGATTTAACTTCAGTTTGTCTCCTGAAGCTCAGAGGAAGGTGTGAAATCATGAAACAGAAATAAGTTTGAAATAAATGTGTTTTAGATCAAATATATTTCAAACACAAAGAAAACAATTTAAACACAATCATTCACAAACTAAAACACGAGGCCCTTTAAAAATCTCTGAATTAGTCCTTTAAGGGAAACTAAAGAGTGGTTTTTCTCTGAGGGGACAAATGGAGCTAAAGGGGAAAAACTGGGTTCAGGTCCTCAGGGTGCAGGAGAGTGAGTGATCCGTGTAGTCTGGATGGGAGGGGGATGGAGAACCGAATGGGGTCTGCGCTTTCAGCTGGCATCCTCCGTCTTCTTTGGCCCAATCACCAGGGTCACAAACAAACCTGAGCGCTGCCTTTTACAGGCAAAGGTGTCCCAGCACGTCTGTCCCGCTGTGACTGAGGGGGACCCCCATCTTTGAGACCGCTGAGTTCTGATTGGTTCACTGATCAGCAGACTGAGGCCGATTTAATTTAGGAAAATGAAAAGACAAATACAAATAATGATTCATCATCCTCAAAAACAAATGTTCATTTATTTTGTTTATCAGTTTGTATTTAATTTGATTAGGTTTATTTTTACTTTGTCTATATTTTTATTTTGTTTGATCATTTTTATTTTAGTATTTTTTATTTTATTATTATATTTTATTTCAACCACTTAATTTTCATTTTTTTCTTGGTTTATTTTTAGTTTATTCTAGTCTGTTTTTCTTGTTGATTCTCTTTTGCTGTTTTTTATTTATTTATATTTTTATTTATTACTGGCTATCATTTTACTTTATTTTCATTTGGTGTGCGTTTGCTTATTTCAGATATCTATATTTTAATTGCTTTATTTATTTTTCCTCCACAGGTTACTTTTATTTCGTTTATTTTTATTTTTTCATACTATTTTTCATTTTATTTCGTTTATATTATTATGAGGTTTACTTTCATTTTTTATATGTTTATTTTGTTTGATCAGTTTTATTTCAGTATGTTCTATTTTATTAATTTGCATTTTAGTTTAATTAACTTTATTTTAACTGTTTAATTTTCATTTTTTCTTGGTTTATTTCTAGTTTATTTCAGAGGTACAGTGTCTGTTGTTCTTGTTGATTCTCTTCATATATTTTATTTATTTATATTTATTTTTTAAATGTATTACTGGTTATCATTTTACTTTATTTTCAATTGGTTTACCTATGCTTAGTTCACATATTTATATTTTAATTGGTTAATATATTTTTACTCCACAAGTTACTTTTATTTTGTTTATTTTTATTTTTCATACTATTTTTTTCATTTTATTTTGTTTATATTATTATGACGTTTACTTTAATTTTGTCCATATTTTTATTCTGTTTGATCTTTTTTATTTTTGTGTATTTTATTTAATTATTTGCATTTCAGCTTAATTTATTTTATTTTGACCATTTAAGTTTCATTTTTTTTCTTGATTTATTTCCATTTTATTTCAGAGGTACAGTGTCTGTTGTTCTTATTGATTCTCTTTTGATGTTTTTAATTTATTTCATTCATTTTTATTTTAGTATTTTTTATTTTATTATTATATTTTATTTGAGGCATTTAATGTTGGTCTGTTTCTTCGTTTATTTTTAGTTTATTCTAGTCTCTTTTTCTTATTGATTCTCTTTTGCTGTTTTTTTTATTTATTTATATTTTTATTTATTACTGGTTATCATTTTACTTTATTTTCACTTGGTTTACCTATGCTTAATTCACATATCTAAATTTTAATTGGTTTATTTATTTTTCCTCCACAGGTTATTTTTATTTAGTTTATTTTTATTTTTATTTTTTCTAACTATTTATTTCATTTTATTTAGTTTATATTATTATGAGATTTGCTTGTATTTTTTCTTTATGTTTATTTTGTTTGACCATATTTATTTTAGTAAATTTTATGTTATCATTTGCATTTCAGCTTAATTTATTTTATTTCAACCGTTTAATTTACATTTTTTTCTTGGTTTATTTCTAGTTTATTTCAGAGGTACTGTGTCTGTTGTTCTTGTTGATTCTCTTTTCATATTTTTTATCTGTTTAAAATTTATTTTTCAAATTTATTACTGGTTATCATTTTACTTGATTTTCACTTGGTGTATGTATGCTTATTTCACATATTTATACTTTAATTGCTTTATTTATTTTTACTCCACAGGTTACTTTTATTTCGTTTACTTTTATTTTTCTAACTATTTATTTCATTTTATTTTGATGATATTATTATGAGGTTTACTTTTATTACGTCTGCGTGTTTATTTTATTTGATCATTTTAAATTTTGTATATTTTATTTACATTTACATTTACTTATTTTTTCTTGGTTGATTTGAGAGGTACAGTGTCTCTTGTTCTTGTTTATTCTCTTCTGCTGTTTTTTTTTATTTATTTCTATTTTTTTAATTTATTACTGGTTATCATTTTACTTTATATATCAATTGGTTTATTTTTATTTTTACTCCACAGGTTACTTTTATTTCATTTATTTTTATTTTTTCATTCGTTTTCTCATTTTATTTTATTTATATTATTATGAGATTTGCTTTTATTTTACTTTATTTATTTTATTGTATTTTCCTGTGTTGTGTGGATGAGGGTACAATGTCCATGTTGTCCTTGTTGATTTGTTTCACTTGTCTTATTGACTCATTCAGAGTTTGTGTGTCATAAATGACATTGTTCACTTGATGTTTCTGTTATTTAGAAAATGAAAATACAACATTACAAAAACGAACAAAGACAAAAACGAAGCTGCAGCGACACACATGGCACTTATTCCCACAGAGAGTGTTCCTGTTAGCAGGTGTGCTTCTGTGCATAAAAACAGAAATGTGAGCTGAAGTCTCTGCAGCATTAAGGGACAGCAGGCAACAACACAAACATCCTGAAAGTCCCATCCCTAAAAAGTGTCGAAATCAGCCTCATCCCTCATCATCAAATCAAACATTCACTCTCAGACTGGATGTGCACTCACAAAGTCTGCTCTACAGAATCCAAAGGCACCAGGAAGAGCAGAAACTCAGTCTCCATCCAGAAGAAGACCTCACTGAACACAAGGACCATCAGCTCCTCCTGTCTTCAGCCCTGTCCTGTGCTACAGAGCGTCCTCTAGTGGACACGATTCAACCTGCAGCAGCACGAGCCCCACATCAGAGGGGCTTCAACAGGCATCAATGACGTCACAGCCGACTGAAAACTGCAGGAAGAGCAGAGCTCAGACTGAAGAAGAGGACAACAAAGTGACACATGGACCAAATCAAAGTCAAATGGAGACGCATTCTGGCCATGAGAGCAGGAGGAGGTGTTAAAGGTCAACGACCTGGAGAGGTCACTGACCTTTTTGAGTCACGGTTCACGAGTTGAAATCAACTTTTTCTGGTTACAGGCTCAAAATGGTCTCATCTGCAGAAAAGCACCTCTTTATCTCACTTGTTGCTCACCAGAGGACTGAAATGATCAGTCTATCAAAGACATATAGATATATAACATATAGATGTAACTTTGGTTCTGACAGGACAGCAGCCTGTAACTGAGTAAACTCACTAACTGTTTGTGTTGACTTCACAGTGAGCTCTGTGAGGAGCAGGGCAGGACCCACACTTTGATTCACTTTAGAGAGTGCATGTATGTTTGAGTGTGAAAGTTTGGTAAAGACATGTTATCAGACATTAAAAGTTCTACAGTAAGGTCAAGCAAAGGTCAGTCTCTCCACCTCAGACACACACAGAGTCACAGACGATGCATAGAGCTACAACAGGAAAAATGAACTTCAGTGTTGAACTCTCCATCCCTTCTTCATACTGTCTGTGTCTTCTATGTCCAGCTGATTCTGAGAGTTGATTGTTGTTTACAAAATAGTTGAAACATGGAGGATAAATGCTCAAATTGATAAAAACAATGATGATTTTAAAATTGTTTTAGGGAAAGTGGACAACAGCAATGCTAGAGTATTTTCATTGTTGTTTTTACCACAAAGAATGACCATTGTTTTATCCATTATTTATCCATAATGTATTTCAATTGGTATTTAAAGGGTTAAAATAAAATAAATCATCACATATTTGTTGTTTTTTTTATTAGAACTGAAGTTGACAGAATGATTTAAACAAAAAAGTAAAAAAAGATATTTATCTTTTATGTTTTTATAGCAGCTTTGGGAGAGGACATTAATGTCCTCTGATAACCTCAAAGGGTAGTAAATGAAAGCGACTCACAAGGGTTAAGATGTCTGGGTAGGAAATTCCTACAAACTGGGGCGTCCCCTGTGATGTATCTAATTTACAACTTGAAGAATCTAGGTTCAACAATCAACTGGAACACAACATTAATGGTCCTCTGTTAATTAGCAGTCTTACATATCAAACTACAAATCCCACAATGCACTGCAGCACCTGTGCACCACCCCCTCCTCTGCTTGGATATCACTTCAGCTCGTCTAAAATTAAATATGCAGCTCAAATTCACAACACTGTCAGTTTTAGACTCTTCAGTAAATGCTGATCCTGTTCTACACGCATCTAAATGAACCTGGACTTAAAGTTTGGACTCGGCCTGCAGAGAGTGATGACCTACAGAAGCTCCAGGAGATGGTGCTGTTTAGTTCAATGGAGGAACATTAAGTTTAAAGCTCAAATCCATTCATAGAAATGTAAGAATCAGATCAAATCAGAGATCAAATTATGTCATCAAACTGGTTTATAGAGATTCAAAAGTACACTCCAGTCTGTAAATATGATCTCAGTATTTCAATAATATCCCTGCTTTACAAGGAAACAGTCAAATCCAGTCCTTCATTCTTTGGTAAAGTCGAGTGTTGGAGGGTTTGTGCAGGGATGTGTGTTTGGGAAAGCTCTTCTTCACTTTTTAAAAACTCCACACCTGTGTTACTCTGACAGCACTTCTGAATTCAGCTTTAGGTATAGTCTTTGGCATCAAAATATTTGAGTTTGAGTCATAATGTAGTCATCTAAACTGTTTTAATTTTAGTCTAGTTTTAGTTGATGACATTTCACAACATTTTAGTGGATGAAATCTACTTGGATAAAATGCGCGCCGCCGACTGACTTTAAGACATTTCCTGCTGTATTATCAGAGAGGGCGAGGAGAGAAATGAGAGAGAGACTCACAGATCTACTTTGTCTGGGAAAAAGTTGTTGAACACACTTCTGCTAAACATGTGGAAACGAAACGGACTTCCTTTTTCAGTTTGACAAACGTTACAATTCTCACGGGCTGATCACACACCGATGCTGCCTTCTCAGCTGCTGCACGAGACACGAGCTCTGTTGCCAGGTCTGCTCATTATCAGCGTCTTTGGGCCTGTTTTTATTTTCTCTAAAGTCGAGGACAAATCTCCTGAGCCCGGTTTTTGGGCTCGTTTCTTAGTTGTTTTTTGGGGTTTTCTGTCTGTGTGAATCCCTGATTATCTCCCCACCTCACCACAATAAAGCAGAACAGGTGCTGGAGGTGGATGTTCACTTCCTCATTTCAACACTCACGCGCATGGCGCATGTCCGCTTATTATGAGCTCTGCTGGGCTTCTTTCTGCTTGACACTGTGGAATTGACATGTAATGTAGAGGAAAATGAAAACAGGCTTTATGAAGAATTCTCTTAAAGAAAAAAGTAATCTATTACTTTAGGAAATAAAAAGCTGGAGGCTGCTTGTTTAAAAGCTTGTTTGGATCAACCTGGTTGTTTATTTCAGAAGAGAAATGTGTAAACACTGGACAGGAGCTCTCATTCCACAGAGATGATTTTAAAATAAAGAGCACAAAGAAATACCTGTTATGTCTTCTGCAGGAGAACTTTATGTAGACCTACACATCTATGAACAGATACGGGGTTCTGCTCAAAGCCAAACAACATAAAAGTAACACAAAAGTTACTTTCCATTCAGGGTAACTAAGTGAAGTAACGGACTACTCTTTTTAAGAAGTGACAATCAATCAAACTTTATTTGTATATCACTTTTCATTCAGGACTTTGTAATACAAAGTGCTTTACATGAGGGAAAGATACAATAAAATAACAATAAGTGGAATAAAAAGCAGACCCCCTCCCCCAAATTACATTCAATATACACACTCACTTACTCAAACACACAAAGACATAAAAAGGAAATTCTGACAGAAAACAGAATTAGAGGACTGAGGAAACACAGGAGCTAAAACTAAAATAATTCTTAAAATACTCCAAAATACTAGAGGGTAAGATAAATAACTGTGTAACTACATAAATAAATAAGATAATATAACAGTATAGAATCAAAGTTGGATAAATAATATGGTAAAATGAGAAAGTGTAACATCAGGTGCATAATAAAATCAGCTAAAATAGGATAATAAAAGGAAAAGCATTTAACAAAGAATAAACTTCCAAATAAAAAAAAGATCTGAACAGAAATGTAGTAATAAAACAAAATAAGAGGGTTAAAATAAGTTTAAATATAAATAAATATATAAATACTTTTTAAAGTAACTTTCCCAACACTGGTGAGCTCTCACTGCTGTCTGAGTCGACTTCCTGCACTGGAGGCAGTATTTACAGTTCTAACAGGAAGGAGGACATCATGATAAAAAAAGACACAAAATGATCCAGAGTCAGAAACTTGGATGCATTTGGATTCACTTCTCTGGAGACCAAAGGTAAGGTAAGGCTCAGTTCAATATTTGTGACAAAAACACATCATTCAAGTCCAGGTCAACAAATAATCTCCACCAAAATGAAAACTCAGGACCCTGGACAGGATTAGTGTCAGAAATGAGTTTCCCCTGGTGGACATCTAAAAATAAAGAAATGAAACAACGGGCCAGTCTTTTGAAATTCCATCTTTAGTTCTGATGGACCAGGTCTGACTGACCTGACAAACAGCTCTGCGTGATCCCGTCCCTCTGGCCCCAAAGACCAGAGTCTGAAGACCCAGGACATGGTCCAGCACGACTGTCCCCATCAAACTGTTTTGGCTTTTTCAACAGAAAACGTCACTGTGCTGCTCTTCTGAGAGCTTCAACACAAAGAAACTGTTTTTATTTCACCATCCAGACTTCATTTAACACAAAGAGAACTACACTGAGAAGAACTGGTCTGATTTTAGATCTTAATCCAATATGTCAATATATTTAAAAACTCAATGCTTCTCCAGCCCTACAGAACATTACACACTCATTATAAGGAACAGCTGGACTGTTCTTTTATTTCTATTTGTTCAACTAAAAATCATTTTTTAATAAATTTCCTTTATGAAACACTTTAAATTTGAGTAAATAAGGATTAGAGCAAACCTCATTCCAACTGAGGGCTGGTTGTAGGCAGTTTACTTCACTTAAGGAATTATCAACTTGTCTAATTAAAGTAGATTCAATTTAATGAAGGAAATTATTTTCACTTCTGGTAAATCAAATTTAGATAAACTTTTAATTAGGGCTGTTTATCACAAATTAGATTAAATCACAATATTTTCAAATCACAGAAGGTTCAATATTTTTAGTCCAAAATGTGTTGAACATTTTGGCATTGTGATGGAGTTTTTTGCAATTTCATGCCTATTTTTACCTCTATTCATACACTTTTTTACCCACTTTTGGACCATTTTTACCTTTTATTTAACCCGTTTTTCATCTTTATGCCTATTTTGCCTCCGTTCATCTTTTTTTGCCCACTGTCAGAACCATTTTTAGAATATTTACATGGATTTTGAAATTTAATTTCAAATTTAATTCCCAATTTTGCTGCCATAATCAATTTTCCTAAGCCACTTTTGGATTTTTTGGGCAATTATTCCCCTTTTTTTTGTAATTTCATACCTTTTTGCACCTATTTATTAACCTTTGTCCTCTTTCATACCATTGTTACCCAGTTTTTAACATTTCATACCTATTTTGCTTCTGTTCTTCACTCCTCCACTTTTTCTCAAATCTTTTATCCTTATATTAATTTAATGTCATGTTGGTTTTACTATAAAAGATCTACTGCTTATGTTTGTTTAAGAATACATAAGATGAGGAACATTAAAACAATTACAGAGGGAAACAAAAACACAATTAGATTATTTTCTCAAATCGTTTCAGCCCTACTTTTTATTCAGATAAATTAAATTTAGTCAAACTTTTACTCAAGTTACATCACATTCAGTTCAACTGTGAGTGAAAGCAAATTAAATTCAGTTCATGTAAAATATGATTTAAATCTTTAACTTAGATTAAGTTACATAATTAAATAAATAGAAACTAATGTTTTGGTTCATAAATCAAATCTAATTAAAGTGAAAACAGTTGATTTAACTTCAGTTTGTCTCCTGAAGCTCAGAGGAAGGTGTGAAATCATGAAACAGAAATAAGTTTGAAATAAATGTGTTTTAGATCAAATATATTTCAAACACAAAGAAAAACAATTTAAACACAATCATTCACAAACTAAAACACGAGGCCCTTTAAAAATCTATGAATTAGTCCTTTAATGGAAACTAAAGAGTGGTTTTTCTCTGAGGGGACAAATGGAGCTAAAGGGGAAAAACTGGGTTCAGGTCCTCAGGGTGCAGGAGAGTGAGTGATCCGTGTAGTCTGGATGGGAGGGGGATGGAGAACCGAATGGGGTCTGCGCTTTCAGCTGGCATCCTCCGTCTTCTTTGGCCCAATCACCAGGGTCACAAACAAACCTGAGCGCTGCCTTTTACAGGCAAAGGTGTCCCAGCACGTCTGTCCCGCTGTGACTGAGGGGGACCCCCATCTTTGAGACCGCTGAGCTCTGATTGGTTCACTGATCAGCAGACTGAGGCCGATTTAATTTAGGAAAATGAAAAGACAAATACAAATAATGATTCATCATCCTCAAAAACAAATGTTCATTTATTTAGTTTATCAGTTTGTATTTGATTTAATTAGGTTAATTTTTATTTTGTCTATTTGTTTGATCATTTTTATTTCAGTATATTTTATTTTATTAATTTGCATTTTAGTTAAATTTATTTCATTTTGGCCGTTTAATTTTCATTTTTTTCTTGGTTTTTTTCTTGTTTATTTCAGAGGTACAGTCCTTTGTTCTTACTGATTCTCTTTTATTTATATTCTATATTTCATATTTATTACTGGTTATCATTTTACTTTATTTTCACTTGGTTTACCTATGCTTATTTCACATATCTATATTCTAATTGGTTTATTTATTTTTACTCCACAGGTTACTTTTACTTAGTTTATTTTTATTTTTTCATACTTTTTTTCAGACACACAGACGATGCATAGAGCTACAACAGGACAAATGAACTTCAGTGTTGACCTCTCCATCCCTTCTTCATACTGTCTGTGTCTTCTATGTCCAGCTGATTCTGAGTGTTGACTGTTGTTCACAAAATAGTTGAAACATGGAGGATAAATGCTCAAATTGATAAAAACAAAGATGATTTTAAAATTGTTTTAGGGAAAGTGGACAACAGCAATGCTAGAGTATTTTCATTGTTGTTTTTACCACAAAGAATGACCATTGTTTTATCCATTATTTATCCATAATGTATTTCAACTGGCATTTAAAGGGTTAAGATAAAATAAATAATTAAATGTTTGGTATTTTTGATTAGAAATGAAACTGATGGAATGATTTGTGCAAAAAAAAAAATTAAAAAAAATTAATCTGTTATATTTTTATAGCAGCTTTGGGAGAGGACATTAATGACCTCTGATAACCTCAAAGGGTAGTAAATGAAAGCGACTCACAAGGGTTAAGATGTCTGGGTAGGAAATTCCTACAAACTGGGGCGTCCCCTGTGATGTATCTAATTTACAACTTGAAGAATCTAGGTTCAACAATCAACTGGAACACAACATTAATGGTCCTCTGTTAATTAGCGATCTTACATATCAAACTACAAATCCCACAATGCACTGCAGCACCTGTGCACCACCCCCTCCTCTGCTTGGATATCACTTCAGCTCGTCTAAAATTAAATATGCAGCTCAAATTCACAACACTGTCAGTTTTAGACTCTTCAGTAAATGCTGATCCTGTTCTACACGCATCTAAATGAACCTGGACTTAAAGTTTGGACTCGGCCTGCAGAGAGTGATGACCTACAGAAGCTCCAGGAGATGGTGCTGTTTAGTTCAATGGAGGAACATTAAGTTTAAAGCTCAAATCCATTCATAGAAATGTAAGAATCAGATCAAATCAGAGATCAAATTATGTCATCAAACTGGTTTATAGAGATTCAAAAGTACACTCCAGTCTGTAAATATGATCTCAGTATTTCAATAATATCCCTGCTTTACAAGGAAACAGTCAAATCCAGTCCTTCATTCTTTGGAAAAGTCGAGTGTTGGAGGGTTTGTGCAGGGATGTGTGTTTGGGAAAGCTCTTCTTCACTTTTTAAAAACTCCACACCTGTGTTACTCTGACAGCACTTCTGAATTCAGCTTTAGGTATAGTCTTTGGCATCAAAATATTTGAGTTTGAGTCATAATGTAGTCATCTAAACTGTTTTAATTTTAGTCTAATTTTAGTTGATGACATTTCACAACATTTTAGTGGATGAAATCTACTTGGATAAAATGAAACCTTTTATTGAAAGATTGTTTTCTACTTTACAATCTAACTGAAATGGTCAATGAAAGGTTGACAAGTTCTGTCAAATTTCCTTTCTTGATTTTTCCAGAACAATTCTTCTGTTTTTCTGTTCCAAATGTTTGATTCCATCTCCCATAAGATTAAAAACATTGTGTTTCCAGTTTAGTGGGATCAGTCTCTGGGCTACACATGAGATCATCCTGTGCTCTGATCTCATTTTCATTTTGTTTGTCAGATATTTTTAATCTACATTTGTTTAGATTGTTTTATTCTGATGTGAGATGTTCTTATGTCCTTTATCATTTTAACTGAGTATAAATAAGAAAAGTGCAAGTTAAAAAAAATAGTTTTAGTCATAATTTAGTCTCTAAATAGTTTTAATTTTAGTCTAGTTTAGTCGATGAAATCTGCTGTAAATTTAGTCGACTAAAATCTGAAGTGTAAAGGGTAAGACATTTTTGATGTCCTGTTTTCCTCTGTGATAAAATCAAACATCTACTAAGCCTTTATTGAATGTTAGTAAAGTCTGAATGTCTAAATGAACAGAAACAAATGTTCCTTTGTGTGAAATGCAGTCACCTTTATTTAGGCTACCTGGCAGAGCATCTCAGTTACAATACCAGAACTGACAACAAACAGTGAACCTGCTCTACATGAATATATCAATTCATAAAGAGAGCAGCTCTGATTGGATGGCTCCACAACTTATCCCACCACCACCAAGCTAAGGCAGCTGTGATTGGATGTCCCTCTGAACTCATCCAACCTTTAACACAACCAAAGTAGCTGTGATTGGATAGATTCATCACTTGTCTCGACTTCCTACATGACCATATTAGGTCTGATTGAATTAGGTCTGTCAGACATTTTTAGTTTATTCAGTTTATTTTGAGCTGTGCCAAACAGTTGAGCTGGTAGTTAAAGGGTTAAAATGACACAGCCTGATCAGTGAGCCAATCAGAGGAGGAGTCCATGTGACCTGTGGTGGCGTAAAAGCCCTCTGAGTCGTCCAAAGAATCAGAAGAAGAATCAGAAATACTTTATTAACTCCCAAGGGGAAATTTGCTTGTTTCAGTTTCTCTTCTACACAGTATAGCAGTCAGAAATATCAGATGAAGACATTAGAATAGATAGGAGTAGCACTGATTTAACGCATATGAAGTCAAAATAAAAATAAAATAAATACAACTAAAATGAAAACAAATGAAAAGAGCATGAAAATGAAGTGAGCAGGTTGCAACATGCAGAGCCTTGAAGCAATATCAACTTCCTTCTAAAGAAAACATCAATAAAAATGTGGTGGAAATAAGACTCTGAATGAGGTGGAGGAATACACAGTATTAACAATGAACAATATTTACACTAAAAATGTGAACACAGCCATGACAGGGAGAGCAGAGAGGACAAAGCAGAGAAGAGAAAGCATTTAACAACCAGAAAAAAAAAAATGTCTTTTTTGACCCGTCAGTGTGACATGGTGTGTCTTGAACTCAATCCTGGGACAGGGACCATTTCAGTTCATTAAAGACTGCCCCATGGGACTTTTTTAAATGTATTTGTCAATTTTTAATGTGTTCTTGGTCTGTTTTAACTGTTCCTTAAGGCTGTGAGAGGCTTTACAACCTGTGGGCTTCATTTCTGTTCTCTTTTTGCACTACAATGTAATTTACACTGTACTTTAAATGATGCACTGCTACACTGCACTAAAGCTCATCCTACGACTGGAACATTTAAACTACCTCACTGTACTTAAAAAACAGGATGGAAATATTATTTATTCTTTCTAAGTGTCTTGAGCTTGGTGAAATGTAATTTTGTTCTACTGTTTACTGTTGATATATAGTTTTTATGACTTCTTAAATTTAAATTTAAATTATGTTAAAATTAGGGATAAACCACAGTATTGAGATGAGATTGGAATGAATGAATGAATGAATGAATGCTTTATTTCAGTTTAAAACAAAAATAAAATCATATTTTACAAAAAAAAAGAAAAGAAAACAGACAGCAACCAAAAAAGGAACAGGCTGAAGCCCCAAGGCTTATTTTTGCCTCTCCTGTACCATCATAGGATTAACTGAATAATTCACAATAAAACATCAGTACGAGTACATTATTCCAAAACATGTGATAGCTTAAACTGAAAAAAAGAATTCAATCAAATTTGATTATTTAGATTTTAAAATCTTCTAAAAAACTAACATAGAATTACACATCTTTATTTCATCGTTTAGTCCATTCCAATATTAGTATCAACCAATTTTAAAATATTTGCAGATATTTACAATCAACATTGTCATATGTGGGCCAAAATATGTCCCACATTGCTATACCATCACTTCAATGGTACATTTAGCATCAAGAGTTTCATTTTCCAAGAGTTAAATGTTGGTTTTCTTGTCATTTCAGCTTCTTGCACAAATAAAAAGTCAAGTCAAAGTTTATTTGTAGAGCACGTTTAAAAACAACCTCGGTTGACCAAAGTGCTGCACAGGGGTACAAAATAATCGTTCATACACTTCATACATAAAATTGTCACATTGAAGCAACAAGTCAGTTTTTGTGAAGTAAAGACTTTGTGCTCCTGTCAAAAATATAATTAGGAGTATTGGTGATAATGAGTTCAGAAATATCTGCAAATCAAAATATCTGCAAATCACATATGGTGCATCCTTAATAAAAATGTTTCTACAACTTCAAGGGGACGAAAGAAATTAGGGATCTTAATTGAAACACTTATCAAACAGTAAAGGCAGCTCTTCTTCTTTTAATCATATTTATCTATTGGACTGTTGGAAGAATTTAGTCATTGTTTTGTGCATCTTGCTTGATTTAAAAGTTCATTTTTAGGGGAAAAAACAATTACTTGTTGAAGTAAAATAGCACAGCACGTTATTATCATGGTTTGAATGCCATTGAAAAACTGTTGAATCTGATAAAGAGCCACAGGATGGTGCCAACGTGCCACGAGCGCTCTCAGCCACATGCTGTTGATTGTGTTTCATTGGTCTCTCTCTCCTGACTGCTGCTCAAATGTCTGTGTGCTCTGATAGACTGTAAATCTGAGCTGCTCTGTGGGCTCAGTTAAGGTGTTTTCATTTAAAGATTGAAAATGCAGAGTGTCAGAAATCAGCCTCAGTCCAGTGATACAAAGCAGATCTGTGCTCGGTTCAAAGACATCACCCTCTGAGATCCTGAGTGCAGGTTTACAGTCTGGTTTATGGTTCAGTCCTAAAAACTGGGAGGATAAAAACCTGCAGCTTCACAGGCCGTGGACTCAGGGAGGAGCAGCCGTCAGGGTGAGTGCTGATCACTGATTTATTCCTTCAGATAATCAATAAACCACCACAGGGATCAGCAGCTGCATTTGGACAAGGAACAGTTCTTTAACTCACATATGCCACAAAGGAAGGATTAAAAATAAATCTAAATATTAGAATATTTTGACTTTTTAACATATGATTTATGCAGCTTTTTTCTCAGCTGTGTTCAGTTTTTAACATTTAAAGATGAGATCAGTCCCTATCAACCAGCTACAGTTCTGATATCTTGGCTTTTCCATCCCTGGATGTGACTCAAATAAACTTTTTCTCCTGGTTGAATTTGGATAAAAATGCTGCCCAGTTGGTTTCTGAGAAACAGATAAAACTTTTGGTCATTCCTGAAAAAACTACACCAATTATAATTGTTTTTGTGGCTATAGTGATGGTTGTATGCTGAAATAAGATGTCCTTATAACCTTAACAAATCTTTACACCTCACATTTTATGAATCTTCTGATATTCTGTGGGCCAGATGTGAAGCTTCAGTTTTTGTTTTAACCAGAAAACTCCAATTACCATAAAGCTGATTTTTAAACAGATTCATCAGGCTGGTTTTATGCAATGTATTAAAGAATAATCTAACATGTGTCTGACTGTTGGTATTTTAATAAACTAAACCACATTTTATAATCTTATATTAAGTACTAGTGCTTTTTCTACATGTAAATTTCATTGATGTTAAAATAAGGGATGCACAATATTATCCGTATGATACCATTATCAGATGAAATTTACATTTTTGCAGATATTTACAGCTAATACATCGGCCATATGTCAGTTGACCACATTGTTTATGTAACAGCAGTATTATTTTTCAAGAGTTAAAAGTTTTTCTTCTGTCACTTCAGTTTCTTGTAAAACTAAAACTGTCACATTAAAGCATTAAGTCAGTTTTGTGAAGTAAAGACTTTATGCTCCTGTCAAAAATATCATTATGAGTATCAGAGATAATTATTTCAGAAATATCTTCAAATCAGAGATCAACACAAATCAAATATGCCCAATAAAATGTTTCTGCTCCTTAAAGGGGATGAAAAAAGTTTGAGATCTTAACTGAAACACTTATTTAACAGTAAAGGCAGCTCTTCTAGTTTTCTTGAAGATTCTAAATCGAGGCAACTGGACTGTGTTCAGTTTTGGGAAGACGTTTCTCTTCTCATCCAAGAAGCTTCTTCAGTTCAAAGAGCTGGACAAGGCAGCAGATATTTATCTTGGTAGAGAACGAAGACAACAACAATAGAAGGGGAAAAGCTGTATCTTCTATTGTTGTTGTCTTCCTATTGATATTAAATATCGGAGATACTTAAATAAACATACTTAGTGTAATAACTATATATACTGTAGATCAGTCTTCAGCTGGTTGTTGGTGTTCAGATGGTCATCATCAGGTAAATAAAGACATGAAACATTTATTTTCTTGATTGTATTTGAATTCTTTCAGCCTGTTTTTGTTCAGAACAATCAGCTGTTCATAGGTGACATCAGCTGACTGATGATCAGCTGTTTCCTGTCAGCACAAACAGACGTCTCTTCAGGAGACGCTGCAGAGGACAAGACGTCTCAGGTCTTTGAATCACCTGCAAGTTTGGACTACAGATCACACAGAGACAACCAGGAATCACGCCCAACCATAAACCCAGGATAGAGGTGCTCGTGAATGTGGTCTCTGTGGTGTGGAGGTGGATCAGTCCATCAGAGGAGACTTCATAGAAGGACAGAGATCCAGCAGGACAGTCCACATACACCCCTACTCTACCAGAGGATGAAGAGGAGGAGGAGGAGGAGGAGGAGGAGATGGATGTTTGTCTGTCATTGTGACGGACAGAGTAACCACGATAAGAGCAGTTCAGACTCCAGGAATGATCATTACATCCAAGACAAGATTCAGCTACACCTCCTTTCCGCTTGATTCTTCTGTAACTCACTGATACATAAACTTTTCCTCTCCACTGGACCTCCCAGTAACAGCGACCGCTCAGAGCAGACCTGCACAGCAGCTGAAGACGATCAAATCTGTCTGGATGATCAGGATATGAGTGAAACTCTCTCAGACGTGTCACCGTCCTGTTGTCTTCAGACAGTCTGAGGTTTCTGTTCATTGTGTTTGTGTCCACCTCCAGCTCACAGGCGTCTGATGGAGAGAAGGAGAAACATCAGAGCAGCAGGTCATCATCTGATCATCTACAATCATCTGAGCTGAGGGTTCAGAGTCAGCTCTGATGGTCTGACCTTTGACCTCCTGCTAAGTCAGCCATGTTTGACCTCTGACCCCAAACTCTGCTCCATCTTTCTATCTGAACCAGTTTGATTTCTGTATTTGTGGTTCCATGGTCCACCTTCAGTTTTTCCTGGACCTGGTCTAGTTATGGACCAGTGAACCACCACGGTCTTCAGTCTGGACCAGAGAAGAGGACCTGGTCTAGTTATGGACCAGTGAACCACCACGGTCTTCGGTCTGGACCAGAGAAGAGGACCTGGTCTAGTTGATCAGACTCTGATAAATGCAGATCCTGAGATCTGGGTCATAAAGTGGACTCGTTAGAGCACCAGGCCATTTATTGAAATAAAACAGATGTTCAAAGAAAATAGTTGACATGTTTTCTTCCTTCAGTTCTGTCCAAAAATCTGAAATCCTGATGATTCTTGGATGTTGAACTCTTTCCATGGCGCTCACACACAGCACCCAGTGCTCTCTAACTTTCACACAGACACAAAGAAAAGAATCTTTTCCTCTAATAAAGGATTTCCTCAAATAAAAGAGCCTGTGGCTCAAGTTTTCTCTCTCAGTCTGAGGCATGTTGATGAACAACTCTTTTGATTTGATGGTATTTTTAATCTTGTTTTTGTGCAGGCTCAGATTTTGTGTCAAATGTGAGGACACAAAGGGTCTGGTGTCCAAATATTGACCCAGAAGAGGAACAAGCCCTCACTTATTAACAACATGTTCAATCCAAACTGTTTGAATCTCTGAATTAACCTCGTCCTTTCACATATAGAAAATACTGATCAGTGATTCTGTTTTGAACCCTTTCAGTCCCACTCACACTCAGCACACAACGCTCACTAAAGGACTTCTTTCACAATACATGTAGTTTTGCCCACAGCCCAATTTTTTCTTTATTGTGTGGTATTTGTAGTACACCCAGAGACTCCCAAGACTATACCTTTAGAAAATCCAAAAGTCATCCAGGGCCTGTACTATGACCTATTTTATGATCATTGCCATAGGTGTGAGCCAGGGTGCACACTTTACCCCAAAACTTACTCAAACACAAATAATAAATCATCAAATTGGGTCAAATCACCTTCACTGAAGTCTGGTGCATCTTTTGAAATCAATTGTAAAGCTAAGTATTACAATTGAAAGAAGTTATTGAATTTTAACTGGGAAAAAAGTGGGGTTTTCTTATGATTTTTTCAACAAATTCAATTCTTTAGAGATGTGTCTGACCAACTTACAGTTGCTGTACAACTAAAATACTTACAAATTATTTACATATATATTCTCAAAGTGGGAAAAAAAATCATCAAATTCTGAGACCGGTAAAGTTGTTCAGTTAACAGGTTGGGTTACTGTGGAAGAATCAGGATACTGTTCCATGTCTTGTATATCAGGGAACCTTTAAAGATTTGTTCAGAATTCATCCTTTAAGTATGATTTCTTTTAGAATTTGAATGCTAGATTCAAAACAAACATTTCACATGAAATGTTATTCATTTTAATATTGAACAGCCACAAAGGGTCTGTATATTATGCCTTTGTGATGAGATAATAATGAGCCATTGATACAAGTAAAAACCGATGCAGTTTTGGATTGTTGTAATCAGATTGTATATATCTACAATGACAGCAATACATAAACATTACTTCTGTCAATTTCTGTTTCCAGTACTTATATATACATGTAATCTGTTTTATGGCCTTCGTGTCTTTTTGCATAGCAACGGCTTGGACAATTTTAATTTGTAGACTGGAACTATAGTGAGGGAAAGGGGATCTGAGAAATCCATAAGATGTATGATTGGCTGGTTATTTCATAGAATGGAGTCTTTGAATTTGCTTGTGTATGGTTGGAGGGGTTTCTGTTATTGAAAATGTTTATAATATCCCAAATAATAGATTACAGATGCAACATGTGCACACATGCCAGAGGTTCTCTTTCCAGCAGGACAGAGACAATAATATGCCTTCACGGGATCATCTGATGCATTCTTGTCAAATTGAATCCAAACATTGTATTTTATTTGAGATCTGTGACGAGAATGAATCTGTCCCCTAATGAGATCAGCATCATGCTGGTAAACCCAAATCTCATAGTCACCATCATTTTTTTGATGCTCAGCAATGTAGCCAGGGGACTGTTTGATTTGGTATGTACCGCATGTTATGGTCTCAAGGTATTCCAGATCCACATGAGGGAACGAGATATCAGATGCTTCAAGCTTCTGCCATTCACTACGAGCTCTACGTGACATATTTGGATCTTCTGCAACTCGTTTTGCCAAAACATTGTCTTTTTTTAAAAGTGAAAGCATACGCTGAGCCATCTTAGTATCTCGTTCCTCTCGATCTGGATCTGAAACATATTGGTCCTCTGAAGGCATTGAGACATGCAGTTACTACGCGCACTAATTTGCCAATGACCTCAACGAAATAATTTGAGGTAAGTTGTTCCTTAAACAACATCCATTTCTTTAAACGCCCGTGGTAGGACTCTACTATCCATCTTGTTTTGGTACAGCAACGATCACTATTGGCTGTTGAGGAATCCAATTGGGATTTACCAGTTGGTAAAAATGACGGCATTCTAGCATCATACCCCAACTTAGCAAGAAGATCTAAGGCATCCGTGAAACCGCGATCTACAATCATACTGACATTTGCTTCTAACCAAGATTTCAATATTTCAATTTTTTCCATGATGAGCTGAGTTATTGTTGCATCATTTACGTTACCATGGTAGGGGCCAATAGTGTCTAAAACATATCCATCAGGCAGTACAACTGACATGAATTTTAGGTAATTTTGTTTTTTCTGTCCTCCATAAGATGCCCTTTGAAACTGATGATCACTGCATTTGTTGAGGTAGATATATGTACCATCTAAGATAAGATTGACCTGGTCACCATAAAAAGCTTTAGTAAAGACAGTGTTGTGAGTTATGGCATCGTGGCGTGAAATATGATTTGTGCCAAGGTATTTTGGAACAACTATTGTGTTCAAAATATCTGCAATTGTATGAAAATATCTTGACAGTGTAGCTTGGGAAAGATTAGTAAGCATGGTCATTTTGACCCCCCTGCATGGAACAGTATCCTGATTCTTCCACAGTAACTCGGCTCATCATGGAAAAAATTGAAATATTGAAATCTTGGTTAGAAGCAAATGACAATATGATTGTAGATCGCGGTTTCATTGGCAAATTAGTGCGCATAGTAACTGCATGTCTCAATGCCTTCAGAGGACCAGTATATGTTTCAGATCCAGATCGAGAGGAACGAGATACTAAGATGGCTCAGCGTATGCTTTCACTTTTAAAAAAAGACAATGGGCCTCATGCAAGAACCGTTCGTACGAACAAATATGTTCATAAGTGTTGCATACGAATGATTTAGGAGAATTTCGCATTCAGCATTTTTTTTTTTATCTAGAATTTTCTTTCAAGTACAAACATATATCACGAGTGGTCCAGACTTGTCTTAAAAATCACACAAAAGAGTCTGCTCTTTTCAAATTAAGTTCCTTACATACTGATTACACATTTAACTAATTTTAAGCGTTTTAATAGAATATAGCATAAGACGAAATAAATCTGAGGATCTCAAACCAGAGAATACATTAAAATCTATTAATTGAAGGTTTATTAGTACACAAAGGTGGCATTCATCATGTTTCCACGGGTCATTTTTTTTTAAAGTTAGGGGTGTTTGTTGAATCTGACGGAGCATGTTTATGAAAAGTGCAACATAAGAAAAAAAGTAAGAAAAAATTTAGGATAAGAATACGAAAATGTTCTTGCATGAGGCCCAATGTTTTGGCAAAACGAGTTGCAGGAGACCCAAATATATCACGTAGTACTGTAGTGAATGGCAGAAGCTTGAAGCATCTGATATCTCGTTCCTCATGTGGATCTGGAATACCTTGAGACCATAACATGGTACATACCAAATCAAACAGTCCCTGGCTACATTGCTGAGCATCAAAAAAATGATGGTGACTATGAGATTTGGGTTTACCAGCATGATGCTGATCTCATTAGGGACAGATTCATTCTCGTCACAGATCTCAAATAAAATACAATGTTTGGATTCAATTTGACAAGAATGCATCAGATGATCCTGTGAAGGCATATTATTGTCTCTGTCCTGCTGGAAAGAGAACCTCTGGCATGTGTGCACATGTTGCATCTGTAATCTATTATTTGGGATATTATAAACATTTTCAAAATCAGAAACCCCTCCAACCATACACAAGCAAATTCAAAGACTCCATTCTATGAAATAACCAGCCAATCATACATCTTATGGATTTCTCAGATCCCCTTTCCCTCACTATAGTTCCAGTCTACAAATTAAAATTGTCCAAGCTGTTGCTATGCAAAAAGACACGAAGGCCATAAAACAGATTACATGTATATATAAGTACTGGAAACAGAAATTGACAGATGTAGTGTTTATGTATTGCTGTCATTGTAGATATATACAATCTGATTACAACAATCCAAAACTGCATCGGTTTTTACTTGTATCAATGGCTCATTATTATCTCATCACAAAGGCATAATATACAGACCCTTTGTGGCTGTTCAATATTAAAATGAATAACATTTCATGTGAAATGTTTGTTTTGAATCTAGCATTCAAATTCTAAAAGAAATCATACTTAAAGGATGAATTCTTAACAAATCTTTAAAGGTTCCCTGATATACAAGACATGGAACAGTATCCTGATTCTTCCACAGTAACCCAACCTGTTAATTGAACAACTTTACCGGTCTCAGAATTTGATGATTTTTTTCCCACTTTGAGAATATATATGTGGCCAAATAATCTGTAAATATTTTAGGTGTACAGCAACTGTAAGTTGGTCAGACACACCTCAAAAGAATTGAATTTGTTGAAAAAATCATAAGAAAACCCCACTTTTTTCCCAGTTAAAATTCAATAACTTCTTTCATTTGCAATACTTAGCTTTACATTTGATTTCAAAAGATGCACCAGACTTCAGTGAAGGTGATTTGACCCAATTTGATGATTTATTATTTGTGTTTGAGTAAGTTTTGGGGTAAAGTGTGCACCCTGGCTCACACCTATGGCAATGATCATAAAATAGGTCATAGTACAGGCCCTGGATGACTTTTGGATTTTCTAAAGGTATAGTCTTGGGAGTCTCTGGGTGTACTACAAATACCACACAATAAAGAAAAAATTGGGCTGTGGGCAAAATTACATATATTGTGAAGAGGTCCTTTGACAGAAAATAGAAAAACAGGAATCATTTCATCAACAAAGAGCCCGTGGGTAATGTTCTCTGTCTGTCTGTCTGTCAGCGTCTGGGACATGTCATTGATTCACTACTTTATTGATTTGAAGCTTTTTGTGTGCACAGGCTCTGATTTGAACTAAAATGTCAAACATGGAGCCCAAAAAGTGGAGCTGCCAGAATAAAAGGCCAAAAAGTCTGACACAGTAGAGAGCAGTTTTCATCCACATGACTTCAGTCTGTCAGTGACTTCTGTCCTGCTGATTATTCTCCATGTTCAAATCAATGATCACACACTGAACCCTTTGAGCTCCTCTCAATGTGAAAATCCTGGAGCCAAAGGGACAAATAAAATTACCCATAATCCTCTGGGTTGGCCTGAGGCTCTCATGTACAGCTCACGTTCAGCTCATGGTGTGATGGAGCATTTCTCTGATCACACCAACACACCATCTCTGCTGATTTTTCTTCCTCATCTTCACTTTGATCATGTGACCTGTTCCTCAGACTAATGACCTCTGACCTTCATGTCTCCATGCTTTATCCTCCTGATGCTGTTTTATCTCTGGAGCTCTGACACAATCCTTCAGATGAAAAGTTGATGAGAGTAAAAAGTTGAATAATCATCATTAAATCAAAGATTAAAAACACTCACACTTCTTCAGACCAGGTCTCAGTCTGTGCGCTCCACCATGGTCCAACCTGGAGACAGAAACCAAAGCTGGGATCAGTTCTTCATTCATCAGGGTCCTGAGATAGCCTCCCTCTCCAGCCCACACCAATCAGGAGGTTTCTACAGAAAACCTTCCCCTCTGTCTCCATCCAGGGTCTGTCTGGGCTCAGAGCTCTGAGTGGATCCTCTTAACCAGGTCACACCGTGGTTTCAGTGGGACAGGCCCGTGGATGGCTCTTTATTTTCACACTTCTGCATCACAAACAGGATCTCTGTGTTTACTTCTCCTCTTAGTACATGAGTGTGCGCTCATTTCCACGCACAGACCTGCGTTTATCAGTGTGAGCGTGGGCGGGGGAGACGCTGGTGTCCCACGTCAGGGTCTGAGCTGGTTAGACTCAGTCAGTGTGGACTCTCACTGCAGCCCAAATCTGTGAAGGAGGACCATCACATCATCCTGACTGCGTCTCAGTAGACTTCACAGCTCAACACTCACTTTAAATATGATGTCGATCGATCGCTCTCTTTTTGTTTGCTTTAGTTTCCTTTTCTGAGTAGGATTAGTGTTTTGCTTGTTGCTAACAGACAGGAGAAATGCTGCCGACATGAGGACTTGCTGGGACAAAAGAATTTAAAGGAATACTAGGAGTGCACTAACTGATCTTACAAATTATATTTAGTTAGGTAAAGACTTCA
The DNA here is from genome assembly GCA_036419115.1 of Scarus forsteni. NCBI lineage: Eukaryota > Metazoa > Chordata > Actinopteri > Labriformes > Labridae > Scarus > Scarus forsteni. Next base: position 225,897 of record JAZDUH010000483.1, on the reverse strand, counting down.
AGTTCATTTAGACATTACATGTGGTTGGTTTAAACCTGTAATCTTTTTGGAATATTTTTATTTGGGGAATCAGTGAAATTTACATTGTCGGAAAAGGAGGGACGAAAGTAAAGACGGGTCTGAAACTTTATAAGAAATTCTGATTTTGTCAATCTCCTACTTTGAATCGGGATCTTGGAAAATTACCAGGTTTGTTTTGTTTAGTTACAATCTGAGAATCAAGAGCATTAAACTAAAACATACAGATCAGCCTTGGAAAGGGTCAAACATAAGGCTAGATTCAGAGATCAAATCAATAATCAACCAGTCTCCAGTCTCTCTCTGCAGCCCTGACGTCTCTGACTCTCAGTCATCTCACTTTTCAGGCTGCTGAACATCAACATGTGATTTTTTCTTCTTCTATGGTGTCAATGTACCTCAGGATGTTCAGGCTGCAGCGTGGATCCTCCCGTCGAGCAGACAGCAGCTTCTCTCCTCGTTCTCCTGGATGATTGTAGCTCAGGTCCAGCTCTGTCAGAGAGGACGAGCTTAGAGCAGAGTCCAGAGACACACAGCCCTCCTCTGAGACCAGACAGCCGGACAGACTGCAGACAGACAGACAGACAGACAGGTGAATCCACAGTTTGACATCACAGGATCAGGTCCAGAATGAAGGCCTGTCTGTGGTACTTTCTGACTCTAAAGTAGTCTGCGAGGAGGAGCCGTTAACCATCAGGACCTTAAAAGTCCCCTATAGTCCAGGTCCAGGAGGGAAACCCCCTATCTGAGAGCAGGCTGAAAACCTCCTCTTTTACTGATAAAGCTTAGAACAAGTCCGGCTCCTCAGGGACTGGGCTGAAGACCACAGATTGCAGGACTCTGTCCTAGTTTGGTTTCTATAAAATGATGAATGGTTTGGATGTGCTGCTGATTGATGAGTCCATCATTTCAAAGACTCAGACATGTTCTGTTCCAACAGCTTTGACCCTCCTGAAAGACCTCAGAGCTGTTGATCTTTCCCTGTAGAGTTTTTAGAGGAACCTCATTGACCCTGAGGTTAGCTGTCTCTCCTCTGACCTTTAACCTTCAGGGAGACTGTGAGGATCCTGAGAGTCTCCTTCCTGAATGTCTTCTGTTTCATGACTAAGGCCCTCAGTCTGTTTAGAGAACATTTGGAGCTCCTTCATGTTGAAGGTGTTCAGGAGCTCAGATGATGGTTACATCTTGAAATTTGAATTTCAACATTTTTATGTTTACCTGAGAGTTTCCAGTCTGCAGTGTGGACTCTTCAGTTCATCAGACAGCAGCGTCACTCCTGAATCCTGCAGGTTGTTGTTACTCAGGTCCAGGTATCTCAGACCAGAGGACTGTGAGCTGAGGACTGAGGACAGAGCTCCACAGCTTCTCTCTGACAGTCCACATCCACTCAGCCTGAAAAAGATCTTCAGTCAGTTTCAATATTATTCTCGGAGTGGACCTCTGATGTAGGGCCCGACCGATTTATCGGCCAGCTGATTAAATCGGCCGATTATAGCCCTTTTGAAAATATTCAACATCGGCCTGAGTTTTGTCGATATAACGCAGATATATTCTTAATTTCTCATAAAACAGTAAACGCTGTTCGGTGTCCAAGCCGTGCAGAATGATGACGTAATGGAACATGGCGACGCGCATGATTTTTTTTCTTTGCTCTCACTTTCAGCGGTGCACAATTTCCCACTGCTGCTGGAAACAGCGAGAACACCTGTTTCTCTTCTCATCTATGGATCAGCCTCACAGACAGACCGGGCACCACAGAAAAGTTGTCCTGACTGATGCCACATCTGTCATTGTCAGTACTGATGATTTTGACCTTCTGGTGGCGTGGGTAAGTTTATCCGCGACTGTTCTATTGTGATTATGACGGAAATCTGGCTTCATCCACTTGTTTCTGACACGGCAGCTAAGCTAACTAGCTAGCAAACCAACTATGCTAAGTTAGCATAGCTCCTTGGAGCCCTATGACGTCATCAGCAGGTTCATCCAGGGGAAACTTCAGCGTTGCTGGGGACTTTAATCAGCCTGTTTAACTAAGTTTGTGAAATATGTGCAGTGTTCCCCAAAATATTTCAATCTCCTCGGGCACATAACAAGAAGTACAACATACAGTGACTCTTTTCTAAGCTTATATAATTAATGTCCCAGAAGTTCAATTACTTTTGTTGCATGTTATTGTACGTTAAATTTTCTTACTGGTGTAAAGTTAAAAAATACTAAAGGACCAAAACTATAAAATTCTATGCCTGTAATAATTTATATATTCATTGTTGTGTTTTGACCAATAAAAAAAAAATCATATTATATATATTTATTAGTGCTGTCAGACGATTAAAAAAAATAATCAAATTAATTACCGGATTTATAATCAATTAATTTAATTAATCACAATTCAATCTCATATCTGCTTAAAGTACCCAAATAAAGAATTTGAATTCTAGGATATTATAAAATAATATGTAAATGTAAATCCACTTTTTATTGGTGACTGAATAAAATCAAAGTCAGGGCAACTTGTCCAGAAAATTCTAAGCTCAATCAAGTAACTCAAATTACACTTTAAGTGTGTTTTATAAATCAAATTCAAAATAAGAAAAAGGTCGAGGACATCCAGCAAAACAATTAGGCCTGATGCATTATTAAAGAATTCAGTTAATATAGATAAATAAATTCAAAAATAAAATAAGACTAAGTCTTAAATATGCCATTCCTGTTGTCACCTTGCCTTTATTTGGTTTGACTAGAGATGCACGTGTGAAGTGGCGTGCCACCGGCATGTACGGGTCCTTCAGCTGGCCAATATTAAAATGTTTGTGTGCTATGATTAATCTTGTGATTAATTTTGTAACACATTAATTTGCGGTGTCATTAATTATTCTAATTATTGCACTAAAGTGACATCCCTAATATATATATATATATATATATATTTTTTTTTTTTTAATTAATCTGTCGATTAATCAGTAATAGGTATTTTTCTCTGCCAAATATCGGTATTGGCCTTAAAAAAATCCATATCAGTCGGGCCCTACTCTGATGTACATATTTGGACAAATATGTTGGTACCCTTCTGTGGGAAAAAAGAAAAACCCAGAATGCTCACTGAGATAACCTGAAACTGACCAAAGTAGGCATAAGAATGTACTGCAAATTAATTTTTGAAAATCAGAATTTGCTTTTGAATTATAGTTCAACAGAATCTTCTTTAAAAAACAAAATAAAGAAACTGGAAAAAATAAACGATACTTCTATAAAAGGTTGAACATGATTTGACCATAGGAACATGTTTAACTAAGCTGTGTCCTGTAATTATCATCACAGGTGTCTTCAAACTTGTAATCAGTCAGTCTCCCTATTTAAAGGCTGAAAAGTGGTCACTGTGCTGTTTGGTATCATGGTGTGTACCACATTGAACATGGACCACAGAAAGCTAAGGAGAGAGCTGTCTCAGGAAATTAGAAATAAAATTACAAACAGTTATATCAGATTGCATCGGTTCTATAGCGGATTTATAGCGGAGTGAGCATCTGTCAAACATGCGATCTTTGGGGTGAAGACGGGGCCGCTCGCGCGTACACACGGAGAGAGCTGAAGTGATCGTCCTGAGGAGTAACGAGGAAACAAACACTAATATGAATGATGGCACAAAAGATACGGTTCTTAAGCCGGCTGCCCCAGTGTGAGAATGTGTTGGTTTTACACAGAATGAACAAGGTGTGAGCTCATGAACACCGATGAGTCGATATGTCGTATTTGTCTGAAAGTAGTGACGACGAAGAAGGGGAGGTGCAGCGGAGCCTTCGTCATGACAGTCAACACTTACTGAGGCGTTTGGTCTGCAAAGAAAATATATATAAAAGCCCAAAATGATGTGCTCACAGACAGTGTCGCTCGCTACATTGCAAAAAAAAATGCAACCCTTCAATACGGTTGAAAAGCCAGCAGTTACAAACGTTTGACAGATAGTACGAATTGACTGGGAGAAAGTACATGTCACAAACAATTCCAGAACTGTACAAACTCCATTTTATTTAGGCCAGAGTTTTTATTGTTGTGTGAGTTTTGTTTTTTCTTTTCAGAGACAGGGTCTATTTTATATTGTTTTTGACTAGTATAATTATTTTTATTTACATGCAGTTTTCCTAAAAGATAGTCCATTTCATTTTCATTGTTTTTTTCTCATTTTTGTTTGTTAAATTTACAATATTTTTTAATTTATTTTATTTAAAATATCCTGACCTTCCAATTACAGTTAAATATTCTTAAGAATTTAAAGTTTCTCGCTTTTGATATCGTGCACTCACTTTATTATGCCATATATTATATTTACATCAATGAAAAAATTTGAAAAAAATTTGTTGATGAGGACAAAAACAATGTCTTATTCTGTTTATTTTAACAATTTCTTTGGACATATTGTTGAAAAATGTAACTAACATACAATAAACTTTCCTGCAACTGAAATACTTTTACAAGTATTTTGTATTACTCTATTAATTAGACCAGATGTTTTGAATGGTGAACACTTCTCAGTCTCTTTTGTCGGGGTTGAAGGTGTCCCTCTGACAACATCCTTGGCCCCAGCCTGGCCCCCCCGTGAAGGTGGTCTAGAACCGCCACTGTCAGAAAATGATCTTGCATTGATTCAGGCTACATTTTGTGATGAATTGGGCCGCAGCAAATTTAGGAATCTTTATTTATTTAGGCTATTTTCTGCAGTCACTGTAGGAAAAAAAACAGAATGAAAACATAACACTCCCAAATCAAAACAAGGGAGCAGAGAGAAGAAGAATCGTAATCTGACCCTTTATCCCAAAAAATCTTTTTTTAAGATGTTAAAACAATATAAATAGGCATTTTGTAAATGACCAGAGTTTGTAAATAGTTGTGTAGTGTAAAGTGTAATTAGTGTAAATAACCTGTTGTTGAAATGTTCAGTAAATTGTTCAAAATACTGTGAGTGAGTTTTTGGTTTTGTTTCTGAATTAAATTTAAAATATTTCTTATATGCCTTTGTAAGTTCTTACTTATCAACGTATGTTCATGTCCATGGTCCCAAACTGCACTTACTGTAAGGGCGATACATTGGGTTAAAAACATACACACACATTAAAACCACAGAGGGTCAGAGACTCTCCCACCACAGTCTCCTAAAATCCTGTGGGAAACACTGATATATATATATATATATGTAAGTATGTAAGTATGTATGTATGTATGTATGTATGTATGTGTGTATGTGTGTATATATATATATATATATATATATATATATATATATATATATATGTATGTATATATATATATATATGTATATATATATATATGACATCTACCAGAGGGTCCCTGGGCAAGACCCTTACCGCTATAGCCTACCTCATAACACGAGTGCGTTATTACAGAAAGCCAAACCGGCTCAGACGTCGCCCGGGTTAACAAGGTCTGCGTCAAATGCTGAGGAACCAGGGCATTGTGATGAAAAATGGGCTACTGGAACAAGACAAAGGAGGCAATGGACGAGAGATGACAACAAGGCTCTGTTGGAATGCTACTACTCCAGTAACCCTAACCAGCGGGGTTACATGAATAGACTGAGGGATATATGGTTACTTCGATACCCACAGTCAACGCTTACACCGAAACATCTAGTAGCTCAGTGTTCCAACATCCACAAACGGCAGCTGCTATCACGACTAGAGATTGAGGAGATACAACACGTTAATGCTACGGCAAGGGGGAGCCAGGACGATAGGTCAGATGGGGGAGGCTGTCAGTGGAAACTGACAGGGAAGGAGGAACCAGAGGAACCATCATGGGAGGACAAACCCCTGCATGGGATGTACCACCGACAGATAACTGAAGTGGCTGATATGAACAAATCCTACCAATGGCTGGAGAGGGCTGGACTGAAGGACAGCACAGAGGCATTAATCATGGCGGCACAAGAACAGGCCCTGAGCACCAGAGCAATAGAGGCCCAGATCTACCACACAAGGCAAGATCCCAGGTGCAGGCTATGTAAAGAGGGCCCTGAAACAGTTCAGCACCTAATAGCAGGGTGTAAGATGCTGGCAGGAAAAGCATACATGGAACGCCATAACCAAGTAGCCGGTATAGTGTACAGGAACATCTGTGCAGAGTACAAACTGGAGACCCCGAGGTCTAAATGGGAAGCACCTCCCAAGGTGATGGAGAATGACCGAGCCAAGATCCTGTGGGACTTCCAGATACAGACCGACAAAATGGTAATGGCCAACCAACCGGACATTGTGTTCATAGATAAGCAGCAGAGGAAAGCCGTTGTGATAGATGTAGCCATCCCAAGTGATAGCAACATCAAGAACAAGGAACACGAGAAACTGGAGAAATACCAAGAGCTCAAAGAGGAGCTGGAAAAATCCTGGAAGGTGAAGGCAACAGTGGTGCCTGTGGTCATCGGGGCACTTGGGGCAGTGACCCCCACACTGGAGAAGTGGCTCCAACAGATCCCTGGAGAAACATCAGACATCTCACTCCAGAAGAGTGCAGTCCTAGGAACAGCTAAGATACTGCGCAGGACCCTCAAGCTCCCAGGCCTCTGGTAGAGGACCCGAGCTGAAGAGGATGAACAGCCACCCACCCCACCAGAGGAGAGGGGGTGGGTGAGAGAAGAGTTTTTATATATATATATATATATATATATATATATATATATATATATATATATATATATATACATACATATATATATATACATATATATATATATATATATATATATATATATATATATATATATATATATATATATATATATATATATATATATATATATATATATATATATATATACATATACATATATATATATATATATGGAGAGAGAGAGAGAGAGAGAGAGAGAGACATATATATCCACACATATAAATATACACACACTGCAAACATATATATTATATACACATATACACACACACATATATATGGGCCATTCTACCGAATTTGTCCAAACTGTGGTCCCACACTAACAAAACTATGTAACAAAACAATTAAGAATTCAGACTTTACATATTTACTAAGATTCTGTTATGATCTATTTAACACACGAGACAGTAAATAGATAGTAATAAGCTAAATATATACAAAATCATCATTTATAGTGTACTTTCTATTGGGAAGTGGTTGTCCCAACCCCTGAGCCCTAAATTTCGACCTATGAAAATAATACTTAAAACAAATTTTGTACTTTTTTTCAATGATGTTTTTTAAAATGTCTTGTTGATTTCTTTTAAACAGCATTGAAAAGATTTGGATGTATGGAAGTTTTTTTTTTTTTTATTTAAAAAGATCATTCAAAAAATGCTGTCCCACGCTTTCATGTCACGCCCGAAACACAGATAGTTTTACCACATAGGTTGAGCCTGTTTTTAGCCACACCCCTGCATTTTTGATCAGGCAGAGACTCAGCATCCCTCTACCTCATGGCATCATGGCGAGTAGTTACCTCTCATCATTTTGGAGTAAACATGTTCCAAAATCTGAAAATCTGTCTGGAACATTTTTAATCGTCACTACCGAACACATATTCTCTGTAATTAGCTTAACTTTTGGAGGTTTAATGCAACACATTATGTTTTTATGGGTGAACACCTGTTCAAACATCCATTTGCTGGCCATGTGCTTAGTAGCATTTTTTAGTTATTAGCTAAAATTAGCTAAAATTGTCACAACCGAAACAGATGGTAGAGTTTCGGTTGTGACTACATGTAATGGTCCACTCACTTAAGTCAATGTTTGATCATTATTACCTCTTAAAACATGTAGATAATGCTGATTCATGTTTTATATTATAAAGCATCTGGTGAAAGCAACAGGGAGAAATGAAAAAAACACCAATATGGCAAAACAAAATATTTGAAAAACTAGACTTTGAGCCCGAGGGTGTCGAACACATTATTCTTAAGAAGTTGTTTGTTTTGTTTTAAGTTCATTAAAGTTCTTGCATAACACTTTCTGGTGTGTGTATTTTTTAAAAAGATGTTTTAAAGGGACTGTGAGGAGTTTCTAAATAATTACAAAAAATCTCACTTTTAGGTATATGCCTGATGGAAATACACACTTTAAGATGAGTTTCATAGCATCAAAATAGGTTATCTATAAATGCTATTCCTTAGCCTTCCGGTCGGGTCGGACCGTACTGGACTGGCCTGGATACTCAACTTCAGGAACAAGACAAATAAAACTAGAGCAAATTTATATTATTCAGACACGTCTTAGAGCACCAAGCCGTAAGTAGTGATATATGGCCGGCTACAAAACTACAATACTAAGTTTTCCAAAAATTGCTTGTTGTCACACATCAAAAACTACCACTACGTAACTAGAAAGAGATACATTACCTCGTCGCTTTGCATCCTGTAAGTTGTTGAAAAAAGAAGTTGTAAAGCAATGCAGAGTTCTGAGGAAGGTCCGTGTTTCATTCATTTAGCATCACAACAAACAAACGCTTTGGCTTGTGGTCCATTCCAGTTGTAGTCGAAAGCTGGAATTTCTGAGTTTCGAGTAGGAGACTACAACTGAAACGTCCCCCGAGGTGGAAATTTCCTGCTAGGAACTCGGTGAAACCTCGCCACCCCCGAGTTGACAATGGAAGATGGATGCCCCCAGTGTGAAAAGTTATTTAGCTCCTGCAATCATAAATTTATTTGCACTTCTGACTGGGGTGTGTTGCTCGAGATCAGCTGTATGCTGCGGTCGAAAGGTCATTTTTGCTTAGGAAGGTTCCGAACGGAGTGAAACGAACCGGAAGTAGTTTGTGATTAGAGCTGTTCGAATAGTTTAAATGCATAGGAAAGGTGGCTCAATGCTTCCTTTATTATCTCCTTTAGCATAGGATACACCGGACCATCCTTTACGAAAAGAGAGGAGATTATTCTGTCCCACAATTCACCGCGGCAACAGCTTTTATAAACAGCGCGTATTCCGACTGCTTCCGAATTCAACAGAATAATGACGAACAAATCACACAGACCATGTGAGTTCCCACTGCTGTTCATCCTTTCTAAAGTTTACCAAAACCTGCCTTAACTTTCCAGCAGGCTAATTCTTTGAAGACAGCAGGATATGAGACATTTGATGGTGATTATGCTTTAAACATGGTTCAATATTAATCATTTGTACACCATTATGCTGTGTTCACACCGGACGCGAATTTGCCTCGACGCGCGTCGAGATTACATACAAAGTCAATGCAAAGACGCGTCTTGACGCCAATTCGCCCCGGGCGGCGCGTTGGACGCATTTGCCTCTGTGTGTTTGGAGTGTCCGGCACGTTTGAGGCGTCGATGCCCGACGCCTCACCGCTCGAGTTGAAAATAATGAACTTTCGACGCCAGTTCGCTTGACGCTTTGGCGCGGCAGCCAATCAGCAATGACACCTACCCCCCCCCCCCCCCCCGACATCGTTGATTTGATGACGTGTGACGCTACGTCCCCCTGCTCCCGCTCAAAGCCCTCTGTAAGATGGAGGAGAGGTTTATCTGCGCTGTTTGCTATCATCCGGAGCTATACTATTCGGCGTGTATACTCTACAGAGACCGGAACAAAAAGGAGCAGGCTTGGGTGAAAGTCGCCGAGGAGACAGGTTTGATTTGATGACGTGTGACGCCCCGGTCTCATGCTCCTGCTCAAACCCCCTCTCAAAGATGGAGGATAGGTTGATCTGCGCTGTTTGCTATCATCCGGAGCTCTACTACTCGACGTGTATACTCTACAGAGACCGGAACAAAAAGGAGCAGGCTTGGGTGAAAGTCGCCGAGGAGACAGGTTTGATTTGATGACGTGTGACGCCCCGGTCTCATGCTCCTGCTCAAACCCCCTCTCAAAGATGGAGGATAGGTTGATCTGCGCTGTTTGCTATCATCCGGAGCTATACTATTCGGCGTGTATACTCTACAGAGACCGGAACAAAAAGGAGCAGGCTTGGGTGAAAGTCGCCGAGGAGACAGGTTTGATTTGATGACGTGTGACGCCCCGGTCTCATGCTCCTGCTCAAACCCCCTCTCAAAGATGGAGGATAGGTTGATCTGCGCTGTTTGCTATCATCCGGAGCTCTACTACTCGACGTGTGCACTCTACAGAGACTGCAACAAAAAGGAGGAGGCTTGGGTGAAAGTCGCTGAGGAGACAGGTTTTGAAGGTAAGTTCTGTAAATTTGTTTCCAGCCGAATTTGCCTGCACGGGTTATCACTGAGTCCGACAAGCTCCGGCTCTCTACTGTGCCTGCGCCAGGACGCGCGTCGTCCCTCAGCTAGTCAAAATGTCCAGCGTCCAGCCTCGGGCGTAAGCGCGGCGCGTCACAGGCGTAAGCGCATCAATTCGCGTCCGGTGTGAACGCAGCATTAGATTGCGGTCTTAACAATGTATGCCTTTCTTTCCTTCAGTTCATTTATTTTCATGCACTGATTGGTGTTCATGTTGATAATGAGAGGACAGATTTATTTAAATCCTCACTTCCAACATCGGTTATGCAGATGTAATTTTTACCAGGTTATTATGTTCAATGTTGTCTGAAAGGAACAACATTGTCATGATTAATGAGCACTTCAACGATGCGTCCTTTGTAGTCCACCTTCAGAAAATCGTAGTTTCACCGCAGCAGTAACATCCGCCGTCACATGATGACAAAGCGTAGTGAAAGTGTAGTCGGATTCTCTCTGTATGGCAGTATTCCTTTCCTAAGTCCTTCTGAATTCTCCTTTCTCCTTTCCTTAACCTCATGACGTTTTCCATCAGGGTTAAGGAAAAGTAGATAGGAAAGGACTTAGGAGGTGACTATTTGACCGCAGCCATAGTATTGTTAGTCTTATATTTACAAAAATGCTGCCATAGTGATAATCACATTCTTCATACAACAACACAGGGCGTGCTAACAACAGCTAACAATAGCCTGGTAGATCGGCATGTTTTTTTCAGACTTCAACTGTAACGCCGATAAGTCAGAGATGTCACTCCTAGTTCCGAGGTTACTGGAATGCTGCATTACAACAGTCGCAGCGCGTGCTCATGGGTAGCAGAGTCTTAGTGTCACCAGTAATAGATTCTCCTCATAGCACCTTCAAAAGCAATATCTTCAGAATGTTCAGTAATTATAACTCATGTTTGACCCTCTAACTCCCAGCTCAACTGTTTGGCAGAAGTCAATACATTCAGGAATGTTTAATGTGTAAAAAAACAATCATTGTTTATTATGTGACAGAAAAAACTGCTTTAACTGCTTAAACTACTTTTTAATGTTACAGTAGATGTGTTGTGATGTTTGAGTAGGCTGGCCTTCAAAGTAAATGTCATTTGATCGATTATAAACATTTGTGTTCATAATATTCCCAATGTAAGACATGTTTGAAGTTAATATTAAGCAATAAGGTGGAGGGAATATGATACAATCTTGCAAACAAAAAAATAGTGGTCACTACCAAAATAGGGCAGTCACAACCGAAACGGAGCAGTCACAACCGAAACACTGGGTGTTTTGTAAAAAATAAAGGATATTGAGTCATCAACTAACATTTTATGATGACTATTCTTTAAATGTATGTTCAATTTCATAACTCATTAACTTTGAGATCTATATAATCAGTGGAATTCATTTTACAAGAAAAGATTGTTTTTGGATTTTGATGAGTCTTAGAAATTGAACTTTGAAAAATGTTTAAAATATCATTTTTATTGATTTTGTTGTAAAACCCTTCAAGAAAAATTTGTAAAAATATTCTTTACAGGGGGCATGGAAGTACAATATGAACAGATTAAAGATCTCATATTATGCTCTTTTTCTGCAGTGTAATATGGATCTTTGATGTCTTCATGAAGCCTTAGTAGCATGCTTTGGTCAAAAACTCAATAAAACAAGCACAGTCGCATCATTTCCAGGCACTGTTATCTCCTCTCTGTAGAACACTATGATTTTGTGGGCGTAACTACATGTTAATGAGCCCCCGCTGAAACCGCCCCGCACTTCCGTGTCGGTACATGCGCGGGACTATGTCAACAGAGCTCCGGTTAGCATCTGTGTTGCTACATGAGGACCGCAGCACTGAACACTTTAACCGAGTCAGAACCCGAAAATAAGAGGAACCAGGAGAGAGTCGAGGACCAAGGATAAACCGGGATGTTTCTCAGTGGTCTGTATATAAAGTTTGTTTCTTCCATGCTATTATGTTGACAAATTAAAGTTTTTCTGCCGTTTCTCTCCCCCTCCCCTGTTGTTGTCGATGTTAGCATGTCTGTTAGCAGACGTGCAGTGCTTAGACTGGCGTTAAATAGTCTATTAAGAGCTAATGTAGAGTGAGCGGGTTACTGCAGAGACGTGAATTAACCCTAATGTGAAAATAACTTTCACTTCTAAGTAACACTGAAGGGGCCGTTGCTGCTGATAGTGCAATAAGACAGAGAGAGGGGTCTTCTCTGTTGTGATGTGTAAATAATGTCTGGGCTCTTCAGTGTTTTACAGAAATAACATTAGTAATGTGACTGACCCATCAGAATACAGCATTTAATAGAGCCATAGCCTTTAGTGACAGTGACAGTAACTGAGAACGTTTATTACCTGTAACTGTGAGCAGCCAGCAGTTTTCTGTGAACCTTATTTTAAAAGGTTATTTTCTTTTCTATATGCCACACAGCAGCTGTCTTAAAAACCTCTTCACTTGCATTATTGTATGTTATGACAGCTCTGTGTATATTCTTATACAATAACAGAACATTTCCTTTATATAAAAATTCTCCTGAACATCCTGTTTTCACTCTTCTCCTACAGAGGTGCTCTTGTGGCAATTGTGTGAAAATTCCTACAGCCTCAAAATGTTTGTTGAATGGAGATACCAAAGGTATTGTGAAAAATTAGTGCTAAATAACAATTTAGTACATAACCTTTCCTGTACTGTGTCACTGACTTACCTGTTTTAATTAAGTAGGTCAGAGGAAAACTGCAGGAACTCCCAGTCCAACCATCCTGGACTCTGACTCTGACTCTGAGTGTGTTTTTCACTACAACATGCATTCTATATTTATAGATCAGACTATGAGCCTCTACATCTAAGAGGAGTAATGCATAAGTATTTTGATATAAACACTTCCATGACTGTTGAACAAAAATAGTAAAGATTAAAAGAACTGTTTTCTCCATCTCATTTTTTTTGTCTTTCTTGTTATTTAAAGGATAACTTCGGTTCCTGCAGCTTTTACATTGTTTATAGAATGAAGAACAACAATATACTCACCCAGAAGGCTTTCCTGATGCAAACGGTGCTTCGGGAGATATTTAGATCCAAAATCGAGCAGCGGACACCGATATAATGTAGCCTGTAGGGCATAGATCGCCGCTCCTAAAAACTGCATTAATCGTCCAAAAACTCATGTTTTTCACCAATATTCCATCATGATTCGCGCCGAATGGACGGCCATTGCAGCCTGTGTCTCTCCACACAGCGCTGTGTGGCTGAACCAACGAGTTTGTTTACATGCTCTTCGCGCATGCGCAGTGCGGCTCATTGTTTCAGGGCAGCTACAAATCGACTTTCTTCTTCCAGTTTTGTGCAAAATGGACGAATATCTATGAGATGAAGATGTTGTGGAGGAGGACTTTGAATATGATGGACGTCCTTACAGTTTGGAGCCAGATTATACAGATAAGGAGCTGATAGAAATTGAGGAAGCGATCTCAACGCTCCAGAGAGTACTGCGCATGCGCGAAGGGCATGCAAACAGACTCGTCTGTTTAGAGGTTAGTACAGCCACACAGCGCTGTGTGGAGAGACACAGGCTACAATGGCCGTCCATTCGGCGCGAATCATGATGGAATATTGGTGAAAAACATGAGTTTTTGGACGATTAATGCAGTTTTTAGGAGCGGCGATCTATGCCCTACAGGCTACATTATATCGGTGTCCGCTGCTCGATTTTGGATCTAAATATCTCCCGAAGCACCGTTTGCATCAGGAAAGCCTTCTGGGTGAGTATATTGTTGTTCTTCATTCTATAAACAATGTAAAAGCTGCAGGAACCGAAGTTATCCTTTAATTATTAACATTACATGTAACATATGGAAAACTGAAAACACACAAAACAGTTCATGTAGACTTTTTATTGTGGAGGATATTTTGACATATAAAAACACCAAATGTACCGGCTGGTACTCTAGACATGTTTACATAAAGGAGGTAAAAAAGACATGAAAAAAGAAAAGGAATTTTTAAACACAAGCCATAGAACCATATTGACAAAAATATGAACATATAGATAAAAACACCTATGACAGTAATTTTCATTGCTGACATAATCTTGTCATGTCCAGCCCTTACAGATGCCTGGCCGACAGAGCCTTTGTGAGCTGATGCTGCCTGTGTTGTACTGCAGAGTTTACTGATGCAGAAGACCAGTATGAGAGGGTCAGCGCTTCCTGGTATTTGGAAAAGGAGCATATGGTCTGGTATTTTCTGCAGCTCCTTCAGGTGTGGAGCACCTGGAAAACCTTCTCAAAGACAAGGTCCAACAGTGCATCTGCATGATCTGAAATACAAGACACAAAAATATATGTTTACAAGAAATGAACCAAAACACCTCACTGCAGTGTTGTAATTTTTTCATAGTCTTTTATTGACACAATGTCCTTAAGGATTATATATTCTCAATTCCATTTTGATAACATTTTTATTCCAGTTTCCTTTATCTTTTCCTTTCCATGCTATGCCTATTTGCCATGTTGTTAAATGTGTTGATTTTTAATAAAGAACTGTTTAACTTACGGAAAGCTGGCTCTGCTCTCACTGGCTTTGCTGTACATCCTTCCTCCTTGGATTTTGAGAAGCTGACTGTAACCAGTGGTTCACCATCAGAAGATGCTGCCTGAAGTCGACCAGCATGGACACAAGAAAATTGTTTAACCTGTTAGTGTATGAAAACACAAATTAGAGCCACGCAAATTAGAGCCATGCATTTTTACCTTTTTTTTTTAAACAAAATGTTAATTTCACGTTGTACTACAATCTAAATAAATTACATGAGATGTTCCAAATAGTTACTGTTACCCAATAGATACATTAGGTATTTCTGGCAACTGATAATTCAGCTGAGGACTTTTATATTTATCATTTATCTGACTGTATTCATTTGGGGTTTTTTTGTAATATTCTTTGATAATTTTGATTAGACACATGTATCAAAAGTATGTCTCAAATAAGATACAAGCTTTTCAAGGGTTAATGAGTCTTGAGTTACAAATGTCACATTATGTGATGCATTATAAAATGTCTATGCCTATATATTGTTAGTAAATAAAACGGGAGGATAATTGAATCAGACATCTTAATTGCCTCCCTCCGTTTTTCGTAAATCACTGACCTGTTAGTAATTGTAACTTATCCTCATATTCACACAGCTCATACGACAGCATTCTGTGGGCATTTCTGAGTGTTTAAACTCACAGAAATCAGATTAAATTAGTTTGGTGATGACATCTGCAGCGTTAGCGTCACACGTTATATACACTCCCTGTTGTTATCAATATTTACATGATCTGCTGTAACACACAGAGGAACAAAGCCTGATCGTTTCCCTCATCCACAGCTTAGACACAAAATGAGTTTGGATACCTTCTGAGATAATTTATCGATTACATTGCCTGTATTACAAAACAGCGAAGCTCGTTTCTCGTAGCATCACAGGCTAACACAACAGGCTAACCACAGCTAACAGAGCTAACACAGATGCAGGGGGGAGAGGAGGGCAGTATGACGAATAATAATAAAAATCCTCCAGCTGTTATACTTCTCTACTACTGTGGGAATATTCAAACATCTAAATCGTATTATACTACTTTGGTAATCATGATGCTGTGGCCAATAA